>OY752136.1:19385541-19689579 GCA_963573275.1 Caenorhabditis uteleia
AAATGGATTGAGAGAGGAACATTATTCGAAATTTTAGACAACGTAGAGTTGGGAAGAATCTGGGCAGAAAGAGCACTCAAAAAACCATTCGAGATTGAGCCATATGCGTTGTTCGAAGACGGGATTTCGGGGTCAGTGGAACAAGATGAAGAGGCTAGCGTGTCAGGAAAATCAGTCTATAAAATTACGTCCAAATCAACTGATAGAAGAAAGTATGTCGATGATTTGAGTAAGTTTTTTCTTCAAGAATCAGAACTTTTTCATTTTGTCATTCAGACAAAGGGGAGTTGAGTGAATGGATGGTCAAATTCCTGCTCGAACAATCAAGAGTAGATTGGATTCAATGGACCGACAAGGACAAACTTGAGTTCAGTATCTTGAATATTCAAGAGTTCGCAAACACATTCTTGAAATTTTCCGGTACCAATCGGAGTATGCAGACAGTTTTGGCAGAGTATTGTCAAGATGGAACACTTATCGAGGTATATGATCAGAATAGTTCTAACGAAACATCTCGGTTTCCAGATGGAACGAGGAATCTATCGTTATCAGTTCAATGATTGCTGGTACAACTTGGAAGTCAATCGAAAACGGAAGAAGGAGACTGTCCAATGGACGCGAGTATTCACTCGGGTTCAGTATAGTCGTCACTATTTTCCATCCTTGACTCATCCGTATCTTTAAACTTTTCAATAAAGTTAAAACATTTATACAACTAGTTCAAATAAGGTCTAAAATATCCTGCTCAAAACTCATCGGGTTCGTTGAATGTGAGTACCTGAAAATCTACTTTTTCAGAGCAATAGCACAGATATTACCTCTTCACAACATGACCATTTTTGTCAACCAAGAATTTGGAAAAATTCCAAGGAATATCATTAGTTACAGTTGAGCCTCTTTCCGATTTGAGAAACTTCCAAAATTTGTCAGTTTTCGGACCATTCACATCAATTTTCGCGTAAACTTCTGGCTCATAATTATAAGATTGTTTGATGAAATTCGTAATCTGCTCTATTCCACCAGGCTCCTGCTGACCAAACTGATTACAAGGAAAGGCTGCAACTCGTAGTCCTTTATCGTAATATTTTTCCTGCAGCTCTTTCAATTCTCTATAATTTGAGTCGGTGTATCCACAATATGAGGCCACATTCACAAATATCACAATATTGTCCCTGAAATGAATGCAATTTTTCAAAAAAGTGACAGGAAAAGGGAAGAAAAGAAAGGAAATTGAAATGGAACCAACCGATATTTTTCCAACGATTCCCATTCGTTGTCAATGTTTTTCACCGAAAATTCGTAGATTGTTTTGTGATGAGCCAACTCATCATTTGAGAGGGAGAATCTAGAGTTATAAAATACCAATGTCAAACCTAAATAATTTCTCACCGTATGCAAAGTACAAGGACAAAGTAAAACATAGTAGAATAAGAAAAACGTAAGAAAACTTTTACATTAGTATCATAAACATCTCGAGGGAGAGAGAGAGAAAAGAGGTCAACAGATGTGTGTTCCATCGTCGAGAAACATTGTATGATTTGTGGAGAGATGATAGATACGTTGTCGATTGTTTTATAATTGTGATTTTTTACACGTGAGGAAACGAAGACAATGTAAACATTTGTCTGTTTTTGCAAAGTTTCAGTAGATCAAGAGTTGGTTTTTGTTGATCGGGGGGAGTAGTGTGATATTTTGAAGGTAATGAAGCATGAAAAACAAACCATATTTTGCCCGAATTCAATATTGAGTTATTGAAATATTTATTGTGGGATTTTTTTCAGATACTATATTTTCAGATTGTACGCAATCTCCGAAGCTGTCTATAAATAACATTGAAAATAAATTTATTCCTCAAAAAAAAGTCGACAAATTGGTCATCATCCTCTCATACGATTCGACATGATGTAGCGAGTGTTTTCAGGAACTTCCATTCCATAGTCATTGTAGACTTGACGCCATTGTCCTCCTTGAGTTTGACCCTGAAATATTAGGATTAGCCTATTGGCAGGATCAATTGAAACCTTACAGTTGGTGAATTGAAGAATGGAAGAGCCATTGAAAAAGTGACGAGTACGACAAGAAGGAGAACAGTAAAAGTACGCATCTTAAAAAAAGAATCTGATTTTTGAAGTTTCGAGCACAACAAAAATATGCGACAAGATTCAATTACAAAAAGTTTCTTTGAAAATCCTGTCAACTACATGACGAATGGAAACGACATTTGCATATACATATACACGAAAAAAAGAAAGGCGATGACTGAGTAATAGTGTTGTATTTATACTCGAATGGAGGTGTGGCTTGAAAAAAAGGGGATGAGGTGTAGGCGGTTTCTGAAAAGAAACAAAAGGGTTTCTTCTTTCGAAGAGAATCGGTGATGAGTTTACGAGTGGAATTGGATAGTAGGGGTGGTGGTACCGAGAGTTCAATGGGTGGGATTGTTTGGAGTTTGAAGTTGGGTTGAGAGTTGATCTATATGTTCGTGGGAATGCGGAGATGTGGTCGGAAAAAGGGCGATTCGTTTTGAAAAATAGATCGACTGAAACCAGCCACTTGGAGTTGAATGAACACGGAAACGAATAAGCTACACTTTATAAAGCATCAATTCTTTGTTTTTCAAAATAACATGCAATGATGTTCTTCGTCTGTCTCCTAGACAAATTGAGCTAATTCCAAATTCCTTCCAAAAAATGATACATGTACAAAAAAGGCAACCGTAAAGTTCTATAACACTGAGAAAAAACAAAAATAGAAATGATGATGAAGACGTCACTTGGTTCATAAGAAAATATTGCTCCTAAATCAAACTTCCGTCAATAAGAAAATTTTAATGAAATTATTTTAATCCTAGTGGAATCCCTTTAGGGCAAGAGACATGGAAGAAGCGTCAAAAATCATCATGGCGGTTAGATATTCAAGATGAATGAGTAATTATTAGGGCACGTCATCAAGGAAAATACTTATACTTATGTGTTGGAAGATTTTGAAAAAAAAAGTTCATAATAAAAGATCAAATGAAAATAAATCAAATACATATATAACAAGAAAATGAGGAATGTTCAACAACCATTAAAAAATATCACATTAATGGAATATTCTAATAATCTGGAAATTTTTTCAAAAATTTTTTCCCATATTCAACCGTATCTTTGGGGAAATCAGTATAGTATTTCCACCCATATCCGTCGTAGGTGACACCATCAAAAATTGCCGCAATTTCAGCACTGTTGCCGGCCTTCTGAAAAATAAATAGAACTTATCTAAGTACAGTAAAAGAAAGCACCTTGTCGTTCGAATTCTCGAGTCCTCTCATGAAATCTTCTCTATTGATTCCCTCCAGTTCCACTTTTTGCAGCAGCTCCTAAAATTTAAACCAATGTACTTCGATATTGCAAGGGAAAAGTACCATAATTTCAGGGTAAGTCAACCAATCTTTCTCCCACCGCAAAGCTGAGAGATAGATTGTCTCACCGTTGAACCTTGGAACTTGTTGCTCAACAGTTCTATGCTCCACATGTTCGATGTTCTCCTCCTCCTGTACTTCTTCTTCGATATCCATTTCTGCTCCAACATCGATTTCTGCTCCAATATCCATTTCTGCTCCAATCTCCATCTCACACTCAGCTCCAACACTGGTAGGACGTATTAAAATCATGTATCCTTCGAACCATATGATTTTATTGAAATTTTTTATTTGGCTCTAATCTTACCATCATTAACACCAGCATTATCCTCCATGATAGAATCAACATCAACCATGTCATCTTCAACTTCCATATTCAAAGTCGCATTATTCAACTGGTTCTCTTCGTTCATTTGAATCAGTGGTGCTTCGAAAATCTCCATACTGTTTTGCTGGATGGCTGGTCCTGGAAAAATATTTGTTCGTCTTCCATTAAAAACTCAACCAGTAGTACCTAGCTCCGCATTCATATTTTCTACATTGCTCGGCTCCGTTTGGTCGCTAATATCATTTGCTTCGGGTGCTGCAAAAAACGTTTTCACTTCAGTTCTGGTAATAAACAGATATACCAGCAGGAGGATTTACTGGAAGCGGAGTATTGGAAGTGTGAGTTGGGACTTCTGAAGAACTTGAACCAGGATAACTTTGGTAAAGAGGGAAAACTGGCTGAGTAAAGATTGGAGCCGCCAAGTTAAACAAATGGGAGGAAAAGTGAGGATCGGAGAGCCCTAGACTGTTTTGTTGAATAGTTGAGTCTGAAAAAATACTTCTTCGTCTTTTGTTTAAAAACTCAAACAGTAGTACCAAGCTCCACATCCACATTTCGTAAGTTGCTGGACCTCGCCTCATTTCTCTCATCATTTGCTTGAACATGTTCTGCAAGAAACGTTATCACTTCAATTCTGGTACTGAATCGAAATACCTGTAGCTGGAGTCATTGAAAAAGAATCGTTGGAAATTCCCGTTGGGTCTTGCGAAGAACTGGGCCCAGGATAACTTTGATAAAAAGGGAAAATCGGCTGAGTTTCGAGAAGATTTTGACGGTTGTGTTGAATGGTCGGGCCTGGAAAAATAGGTTGTATTCTTCATTGAAATCTCAAGCACTGGTACCAAGTTCTACATTCACATTTCCTACGTTGCTGGACATGGCTCCATTTCTCTCATCATTTGTTAGTGGATCAATTAGGAAGGGATTGTTGACACTTGGGACTTGTGAAAAACTGGCATTCGCAACACCTGCATAAGAACCGAAGTTCGGCCCAGTTGTCATTGGAACAAATGAGCTCAAAATGTTCATTGCGGCAAGAGGAAATTGAGGATTGAACTGAGTCATGAGGACCACCGAGTTTATAAACTGTTGCAATAATGCGACTTGATTTTCTGAAGCAATTAATTTATATGATACGATGTTCGTTCTAACCGACCTTGTGTTGGAGGCACGAAAACAGGCTGTAACTGCGGTTGATCAAAATCGGGTTGCCTGGGTGGAACTGTTGGGCGGAAACCTTGCGATGAACTGGGTCCCGCAACTCCTGGGTAAACGGCGTTTGACTGAGTTGCCGTCACAGTTGAAAAGTTGGACCAATTTGTTAGAAAAGGAGGATCCTGAGGTCTCATAAGTTCAGTCACGCTTCTAACCGCTTCATGATATGCATTCCTTTGATTTTCTGAAGCAACAAATTGATATAGCACGACATTCGTTTGAACTAACCTTCTGTTGTGGTATCAAGAACAGTAGGCGGCAATTGCGGTCGATCGAAATTGGAATGGCTGGGTTGATTTGATGATATGTTGAAACATTTTGGTTCCATTGAAGGAAAGTAGGCATATCTGAATTCTACCGAGGGTTCACGATTGATTTGATCTGATTCTTGTGTTTCAGTAGGCACGGAAGGAACGTTCTGAAGATCAACTCCATGCATCAAGTTATCTGTATAAACTAGATCATTTTTCATAAGAAAAAGAGCATTCCTACCATCTTCTGATTCCTCCGAATCTTCTGCTTCTTCTGATCCTTCTGGTTCTCCAACGTTCGCCATCCCATCAATATCATATATTTCTCTCGAATCGTCTTCTGAATCTTGTCGGTCTTCATCTTCCTCTTCAGCAAGATCTTCGATATCATTCACATTGTCCATTCCAAAATGGTCTTGGTTTTGATTGTCCAAACCATCTGTGTGATCAATGATCTCTCCATCTTCATCGACATCATCGTCAACAACATTTTTTCTTTGATTATTCCCTTCAGTGTCTCCTTTTTGCTCCGAAATATCTTCTTCAAAGTCCCGGATTTGATAATTTTCTCTCTGGTCTGATTCCAAATGACCATCAGTCATTTGCACTCCATTCTCCGAAGTTTCATCAGCATTATTTTCAGCGGTCTTTTCCTGTTCTGGAACAGCATCGCTATTGTCATCCATCGATCGTATATAGTACAATTTTTTTTCCATATCCTCGTCTTCATCTTGTGCACCGAAATCGATAGAATCATTAACAATGATGTTTCCAGGTTGCTGAAGGTTCTCGGCCACAACATCAGCACCATTCCCGTCCTCTTCTGGAGCTTCATCAATTTCCATATCGTTCTCCACCATTATCTCTATATCGGCCTCATTTTTGTCGATTTCTTCCTTTTGCTGGTCTTTCAGTTCATCGTTCAGCACAACAGTATCCACCGATGAAAGTTTCCTCTTTCTTGTCTTCTTCACATTTTTATCAACTCTCGATTTCTTAGCAACTTTCACACGAACTTCATCATCTTCATCATATTCCGCATCAAGGTTTTCATCCCCGTCATCCTTGTTGAAACGAACTGCAAATTGCATCTATTCTCTGTTAAAAACCTGATAGTTACCTTCCTTCAGCACACTCACAACCATCACCTTTCCTTCATAAATACTCATACTGTTCCAACTTCTTCGAAACTTGCATTTTCCACTTCCAACATGTTCATCAATAATCGGCGCATTCCTGAAAATACTATATTTTCTCAGCTTATCTAATAGAAAATTTACCATCTCAAAAACTCAGCAAAGTGCAAGTTCCATGCACAGACTCGATCGAAGAGCGACTGAAGGCCATATTCCCACCTATAAGTACCAGTAGGTATCATCCAAATCCGGTTTATCTTACATATCGAATGATTTGAATAGTGGGAATTTGAACTTATTGAAAATATCAATAAGATATCTCATTTCCTCTGGCGCTCTTTGTATGGAATCATCTATAATATTCACATTAGATAAGTTGCTCTAACTTACTTACCAGTGAACTCAATAACAACAAAGAAGCCGTGGATGTGTTTGCCCAACTTGTGGAAACTAAAAAGTTCCTCCTTCCTCATCTCTCCTTGTTTATATGCCTTCACAGTTTTGTTCCTCTCGAATTTCGGAGAGACGTGCCCAAAACGTCGATGGTATTCCTTCGACTCCTCGTATCGGACCATCAAGTAATGCATTTTCTCCTCATCTGATTCACATCTTTGTGGAAAATATGCGAATACCTGAGGAATCGGGGATGGCATATCGGGCAAGGTTATTGCCGATCGATACGGTAGAAAGTTTCCTGTTTCAAAGCGGAAACACAAAGTGAAATATTCCATATCTGGAATACCGACATCGAAGGAACGATTCTGAAAAATCCCTTGTTTATAAATGTCAAAACACCACAACATTCGTGACTCATAATGACTAACAACCTAGGAAGACTATTTTTTGACGCACATACTAATTGGAGTGTAGTAAAGTTTACATTGCAAAGAGTGTAGGAAACAATAGTTGTAGTTGTTAACTATATTATGATAAAAGATGTCAGAAGCTTAATACAAAACAAGTTAAAGACTTACGCCATTCAATCGTTCCCTGATCTTTTCGACTGTTCTGCCGAATTCACTACCGGTTGGGAGATTGGCGTACTCCGCGCCAAGGAGTTCATCTTCTGCTGCCTTGTATGTTCCAGCAGACGTAGATGGAAGATTATGGTCACTTTGATTATGGTAAAAATCGTCCGATAATGTTTGAACCTTCACCTTGATCGCATCAGTGGCAACATTTTCTGGTGCCGGGGGTGCAACTCTACTCCTTCTTTGAAGTCCTTCGTTCAATGGAGCTTTACCAATGACCAACAGGTTGAAACACAAGAAGTAACTCTTGTTCTTCGGTACTTTTCCTTCAAACGGTTTGATCAATTGATTAAAGTTTTCTGGCAATTTGATGATTGGAGCAGCCATCTTGAATAGAATCTAAACTAAAAAGATGTTGAGCGATGAACACAAAAACTCCAAAAAAGTATGCGGGTTTGTTTGCACACCAGGGTGACAGATGGTGCGATAGTTTTCCCACAAAAAAGCGAACAACTATTAACATATATGTAATATATTTTTTGATCGATTGAAGAAAAGAAATCAAATGAAAATGTTTTTCGTAAAATGTGAAGCACTCTCGCTTCTCTTAGTTTTTGGTTTGATGGGAGGGGGATGACTGTTCGCATTGGCAAGCACCGGACATATGAAAATGTATTGATGGGAAACGAGATGAAGAAAAAAGAAATATATATATGTTTTTGTTGTATATAAAGTGCTGAATGAAGAAATTGTGCGTATATGTGGGAGGGAAACAAAAAAAAGATGAGAAATGGATGGAATTGGGGTAGATGAAAAATTAGTTGTATCTAGGATCTTTTAGAAGCCGAAAATTCAAATTGTCAGGAGTAATAAAACATGTATACATATGCGAGTTATAATTATTTTTTCGTTCGCACCCCCAGACACATTATGATATCCAATTTTTTCGTTGTCGCTGCGGGCAGGCAGCAGGTTGCACTATTTTATAAATATAAATAATTTATTGTTTTGTTCTTGACGAGAGGGAATATCACAATTTGAAGCAAAAAAATGATTAGAATGAGGTGGTATTAATAATGAAGTATCGTTGCTCATGGCTTTTGAGGGATTTTAGTAACTTCTCAACGATTGTGAATGCAACTGATGGAGTGACAAATGGGCGAAAGATGCAGTGGAGAGAGAATAGGTCGGTAATCTGCAATTAGAGACATGTATATTCGTAATATGCGGCGATGAGGGTATTATATCATCATATTGGCGCACTAAGCTCATATGTTACTATGGATAAAATTCTAATTAAAGGTGCTCACCCAGACAAACAAGCAATGCTCTTTTCCCCGTACGAATAATGTCCGTAAATGAGTGTGTTTTGTCGAAGTGCATGACGCTTTTCTCATATCACATCTTGCTAACCAACGCTCTTGCCGGCTTATCAGTGGAGTTCTGGAAAAAAGGAAATTGGATTTTTTAACCGAAAGTAGAATACTCACTTTGACGAGGATAGACAAATTTGTTTGGAAGAATGATTCAGATAAATGAATGACCAAAGTGCATCGCTATTGGCACCAATCTAAACACAAGTTTGTTTGGAGTCGGGAAAATTGATATACCTGCGAAATGTTATAATGACTTGGTGACGTCACAGCTGTTGCAAAATTCCCGAAAAACTTTGCATTTCCTTCTAATTTTGCGACGATATTCTTCTTCACTTCATTCAAAGCATCAAAATGATCTCTTTTCACTGATAATAGAATTAAGCATGCTGGTATTCCTTGCGATTGCCATGGATATGTTATGTAGGCGTAGAAGAAACCACTAAAATGCTTTTATGTTGTTTTTTGGAAGAAGAAAAAGGGCCTTACGTATCATTGAATCTTGGCAAGCAAATTGGGGCCCAAGTTTGAACATCGGAAGTTTGTAAAGATTTATCAGAAGCCAAGTTTATCACAATATTCATATCACGGGGATGCATTATATATTTCTGTAAAAACAATTCTATTTTGGAGGGAAAAGGTACAAAATAACTCACTTTAAATCTAACATAAGAAGCAATTTGTCGATGTGACATCATTATTCCGAAGAGAGCACCCTAAAAACGTATTGATGGGAAAATGTATTGAAGGAAAAGGTCTTACATCTAATTTGGCGGCACCCAAACTTGTAGCCATGGAAGTCGCAAGAAACTCTCGATCACTCGGATTCATTGGAATTGCGGCAATTGAAGAATCTAGCATGGAAATTGGTGAGCCTCGCCAGGAGGAAATTGATGATTCTATCAGTCGATCAGTTCCTCTCAACAACTTTCTTATATCATAATTGTCTCCTTTCTTTTTGTAAACACTTTCCAGTTGTGTTTTTGATAATGTTGAACAAATTTGCTCGAATAGTACTTCTAACTGTTCGTCTAGTTTTTCGGCATATTTCGATACTAAAGTATCGAAAATTTTTGATGAAAAGATGAAAAGAACTTACCAATGCAGAATACTAACGGCGACTTATGCAAAAATTGAATATATTTGTTTTTTGAAGAAATCGTCATCAAATTATCGTTCCATAGACGAACGCGTTCCACAAAAATTCCTATTACAGCAAAAAGAGGGCATAATTGTTCTTCATTCCCGCTACTACAAACCAATATTGTTTTTAAAAAAATAAGTAGAATATGACTTACTTAACAAAAATAGGTCTTCCAAACTCGGACAAAATGAAAACTTGGTACGGTAGTTGTGCCAATCGATCTAGCACATGTTCCGTTGGTTCATCATGCTTTTCGGCTTCTTCATCTTCTTTTTCCGAAAATTCAACTTCCTCCGAAACTTTGACACTTTTCTCACTACCGCTATCTGTTCCAATATTCTCCGATCCACCGGGTACTTCGACTTCCATGCTGAAAAATGGATGTATTTGGATTAAAACTTGAGAAATGCGGTATTGAAAGCAAATATGAGCTGGATTTGTTGCATTAGGTAATAGAAATGGGCATTTTTGGCAGTAAATTTATTACACTGGGAAAAATAAGAAGCAATGGTAGTTTTACAATGGTATTTAAACAACAAGGAATGCAATAATCTAAATTTAAATACATTCTATATTCAGAAAGCAACAATTTGAGAGGGAAAACGGATTATACATTAATTGGCTATTATACAATTATGATTATTATACATTCTATTATACAGTGGATGATTATTAACAATTTTCAGCTGAAAATAAAAAGAAAATCGATAAAAATTCTGAACATGTTTTATATACAGTCTAATGAGTGTGCTCCGTGTGGAGTACACAGGCAGAGTGTACGGTTACGCGTCGGGACCTACGAAAATATTCAGAGATGCGCCTTCGTACGGTAATTATTTACATGTCTAAACAAATAATTGAATTTTCGACTGAAATTCGACAAGTATTCTATTCTACTGAAACCATATTCAATAAATCGATTGGTGAGTCTTTTAATTGTGTTTTTTTCGCAATTTGTTTATAATCCACTGCGTTCCATCAAAGTTTGAACGTCCTGTAATTTTTCTATCATCTTGATGTATTTTATAATAAGTAGCTTACTCTTTGAAGACGAATATTCTTTGAAAGTGTTTCCTCTAGCATTCGTTGCAGTTTCTTATTCATTTCCTTCACATCATGATTAACCGGCGAGTCTTGTCCTATGTTGTTCAATAGTTTTCGGAAACCAGCTAAAAACAACTTAATTTATATTTCTAAACTTATTTCAAACCTTCAAATCTTGGTGTAGTTGTATTGGAAGTGTTTCCAAATCCCATAGGTTTCTCACGAATCAGATTCTCAATCAACTCACCTTTTTCGACCACTTCTCTATTCAACCGACTATTTTCCGCTTCAAGTCGCATAATTTTATCAGCGTTCTCCGAGTTAACACGTTGCAAAGTAGTCAATCTAGTAATCAACTCGAAATTTTCTGTCTCAATTGCAGAAAGCGATGAGATGCTCTCATTAGCATCATAAGCCTGAGTAGCATGTTCTTCCCCATCAACCATATGCCATCCACCTCTCTCTTCCGACTTTCTTTCGTATGAATCAGCTCTTTTTCGTTCTTCTTTCAACGCCTTTTTCAATTCCTTCACCAATGCTGACTCCTTCTTCACCGCCAATTTCTTATCATCATCAGCTGCTCTCAATTGACTTTCCAACTCCTCAATCCTCCCTTTCGCATTCATAATTTCAGCTTCCAAGCTATTTTTGATATCAATAATTTCCAATTCAAAACGTTTCTCGATAAGTTGCTCTTTCTCCTCTAAAAACTTATCACATGTTTCTCTTGCTTCATCACGTAGTTCAGTGATCTAAATTAAAAGGATCCGTAAAAAATCTTGAAGTTTATCAAACCTTTTCATTCTGCTTTTTCAAATCATCAATGAGCAAATCCTTCTCCTCAGAAAACTTTTCAAATGCTGTTTTTGCTTGCTCTCGTAAAGAATTGATCTAAAAATCGAAGTTTCTAACAGTAAACGGCAGATTTATTACCATTTCATCGTTCTGTTTTCGAACTTCAAAACATTCTTTCAATTGTCTTTCAAGAATTTTCGTTTCTTGAATGCTTTCATTCAATAATTTCTCAGTATTCTTTTGCTCGAATTCATAAACATTTCTGTCCTCCCTCATTTGTTCTTCCAAATTTTCCTTTTCAGTCTCCAAACGCGACTAAAACTTCTATTTTATTTAATATTTTAATTAATAACTATACCAAATCTTCTTCGAACAATGCCATTCGTTGATGTAACGTCCTGCATTCGTTCTGAATCTCTTTTATTTCTGAATCTTTTTGTTCAACCAGTGCAATCGTCTAAAAATGAAACTGTGTTACTAAAATGTTGCTGATCATACCTCATTGTGCTGTTTCTCAAGTATCATATATTCTCTAAGTTGATCAATATATTTGTTTTCACCCTCTTTCTCCTTAGCATGATATAAGTCATTACTGTGTGAAAGATCTTTGATAAGCTTGTCGAGCATCTTGTCTGAATAATTTGAAAATAGAAGTAGAAAATTTGGTGAAAAACTAACTTTTTTGAATCTCCATCTCATACATTATTTTGGTGTCAGATAGTTGCTTATAATAACCATTCTTTTCCTTTGTCAAGTCGTCAATTACTAGCATATTGCTGTCAAGTCTCTCTGATAGTTGATCATTTTTCTCCTTCAATTCCGGAATGGTTTCTGAACCGTTTCAATCATTTAAAACCAAATCTACATGACTTACGAGTATTCACAATTGACAACTCTTGCTCCAATGTTTTTAATTGTTCCTTGCAAGTATTTTCATCATTAATCACTGAAAAAAGCCAGTTATCTTGCCAATAATCAGCTAATCACTCACTCAATGACCCGCTTTCCTTCTCTAACGGATGAACGGAATATTGATTGATTTGCTGTTTTAGTTCTTCATTCTTGGCAGACAACTAGATATTTCAACATATTTTTGATATCATTTAATGTGATTCATACCGAATTCATTTCCTCAAACAAAGTTTGTTGTTGCAACTTGAATTCTTCTTCTTGTGTTTCTAATTTCCTTCTCAATGAATCAATTTCACCATCTCGCTCGTCTTTCTTCGATGTTCTGCCCATCAGCTGCAATCAAATCGGTAAATTTTATAACTTATCTAACACGAACCTTGTTCGCAAACTGAAGTGCTTCACTTTTCGTGTTACTTTGCTGTTGAATTTCCATCTTTTTCTTCTCCAATTCCGCTCGTAACTCATAGTTGTTGTTTTTTAATTGAATCAATTCATCTTGCAAACGTACAAAGTCCTCCTGAGACAGTCCGCCAGAATCAGTCATTCTGTAACAAAACAACAAAAAATATAGTAAGTAATTAAATGTGAGGCGGAAAAAAAGATGTGTGGAGGCAATGTTGGGTGATAGATGCGTTATTGTGTAGGTGCAGGGCCGAGACATGCAATCCTGTTTTCTCTCGCTCTCTCCTTCACGGAAACAGTGGTTCAGTTGACGACTCACTGGCCGTGAAAAGGACGAATATTCGGCCAGCACGTGCCTTTTGACTAGCTATGTTGTTGAAAACGATTTAAAGAATGGAGAATATTCATATCAACATGTTTTTCAGCTGCCCGTATGTTGAATCAACATTGTTGATAGAAAATGCAGATAGATTTAGATGAATCAACACCAAACACAGTATGTTTTTGTTTTTTTATATCACATAAATTTGGTTTATTTTCAGACGATTACTGTAGTCGGATTCAATGAAGCTCAAGTAGATCACAAGAATGTTCCAGTACCGGACCATCCAGAATCAGCCGATAGAATTGTAGAAATTAGGAAAGTATTGGAGGAAAGTGGATTGCTGGAAAAATGTGAAGTAATCACATCGTTCCCTGAAGCTGATGATACGGATTTGTTGTTGGTGCATGAGAAGACGATGATTGAAGAAATAATGGGAATGGAATCGAAAACTCAGGAAGAAATTGATGTACAATGTAAGAAGTATGATTCAGTTTTCGCAACAAATGTAAGTTGTTTGTTATCCACTGAAAATCGAATTTGTATGATTTAGAAGTCAGTAAAAGCGACCAAACAAGCAGCTGGTTGTTGTGAAGAATTGACGAGAAAAATAATTTCCGGTGAAGCATCGAACGGAATTGCATTGGTTCGACCACCTGGGCATCATGCGGATCGAGAAGAACCATGTGGATTCTGTCTATTCAATAATGTTGCGTATGCAGCTGAAACTGCTTTCAATTTGGGTGCTGATAGGTTAGTTTTCTACCTTTTTTTCAGAAATCAACTTGAGTATTTTCAGAATCTTGATAGTCGATCTAGACATTCATCATGGCCAAGGTACTCAACGAAAGTTTTATGACGACAAAAGAATCCTGTATTTCTCAATTCACCGGTATGAACATGGATTATATTGGCCACATCTGAAAGAATCGGATTTCGATAATATTGGTGAAGGAGTTGGTGTTGGATATAATGCAAATCTTCCACTCAATGAAACTGGTTGCGGAGATGCTGATTATTTAGCGATTCTGTGGCACGTTCTTCTTCCATTGGCAACTCAATTCGATCCTAATTTCGTCATAATTTCTGCTGGATTTGATTGTTTGATTGGTGATCCACTTGGAGAAATGAAACTATCACCTGATGGATATTCACAGATTATTTATCATCTGAAGATGCTTGCTAAAGGAAGATTATTGATGGTTTTGGAGGTTTGCATTTTTTTTAAATCTGCATTTTTGAAACATGTTCATTACAGGGTGGATATAATCATAAAATGGGTGCACTTGGTGTTCAACGATGTTTGAAAGTGCTTCTTGGTTATTCACCAAATCGATTGAAGTTAAAGGAGAAAGTAAAAGAGAGGTACTTTATTCTACGTTATCCATTTCATATAAAATTTCAGCACAATAGCATCATGTTTATCATTGGTATCAGTACTTCGAAATTATTGGCCTTGTTTCACATTTTGGCCGACTAAATCATCATTGAGATTTGCTGAATGGCCAATGTATGTGACTTTTTTGTTCTTTTAGAAAGTTTTAAACTTTAGAATCAATTCAAGCGTTGTCTACAAATATGATAAGAATGAAAGGACTCCAGATACTGGATGTATTCTACAAAACTCCCTTTTCAGTCAAGATTGGCGAGAAGGAGGTTAGTTTGGTAAATTTTTTGGGTCTTTAACAAGTTGATTTCCAGATTCATCATCAGAGAAGCGGGAAACATTACTATTTTTCAATGAAGGTGATGATCGGCATTATGCGGCATTTGATCCTGAATCGGATCATCCTGAAAGACCAGCAAGAACATCGAGCATTCTGGCGAAGTTAAGAAGTTCGAGATTGATGGATGAATGTGTTGAAAGGAATTGCGAAAGAATAGCAACAGATGAAGAGATTTTGATGGTTCATACTGAGGAAATGTTGGATGAGTTGAAGGCAACACAAACTGTTAGTTTGAATTTGTTACTTGTTTTGAAAACGATTTTTTTCAGATGAACGACGAAGCACTTGAAGCTATGGGCGAAGAACTCGACTCAATATATCTCACTCGGGACACATTAGACGTTGCACAAAAGACAGTTGGTACAGTATTGCAAGTTAGTTTCTTTGCAAAATATATTTATTTTAAAAACCCGTGACGTTGAACAAGTAGAATTATTTGTGGTCGTTAGTCGTTTCTCTCTTTGTCGCTGAAATATTGCTAATTATGCTTCTAAAACTTCGTTGAAAAATACCGAGTAGTTTGGAAACGAATTCGCAGTGATTCCGATAGAAAACCATCAGAAGCGAGTAGTCGCATAAACAACAATCCATTGATATATCCAAATATGATAGGGCATATAAATCCAATAATTTGATAAAAGAAATGAACATCACGAAGATTGGCAGCCGCCCAAATGCACCAGAATATTTGTGAAAATTGACGGAAGATTACAAAAGTTCCGATATTTATGTAAATGATCCATTTGAAAATATTGGGAAACTCCTTCGAAATTCCACAAAGTTGAAGAATTGTGCGAGCGTGTAGGAAAATACTGTTAACTTCCATTAGTAGAGCCCATCCAGTCGCCAATAGGAAACGGTCAGTCATTGATGGTGTAGCCAGAGCGATACATGTCATTACATGATGGAATAGTAGTTCGACAGTGTAGGTAGACCATTCATAGGAGAGCATGTCGAGGGCATCGTGTATGAAGTATGCTGAAAGTTGAGAAAGTTTGACTCTGTATATTGCTCGGTGATACATACAAACAGATATCAAAGGCACTTGAGCTACAATAGGACTCCAATAATGAATCACATCATCAAACATCTCAGTCCAATGTGTGAATACAACTATCAAATCTGCGATACCGACAATGACTGCATGTAACCAACAGATGCTCAAGTTTTGAAGTCGATATTGTCTGAAATCCTTACATTCTATAGGGCTATTACTCTAACAGTCTCACTTGAATCCATTAAACGATAGCCAGAAGTTTCGTTTCACATAATTGCTCACTTTCCGGAAGAAGATAAAGTAGAGAATAAGTGGAACAATCACATGCGGCCTGAGTATATAGAAAGGTTTCGGAGCATTGTGCTCTGGAGTTTCTCTCGGATCGAATTCCATCTTGAAGACGTTTTTGTTGAATAAATGAGAAAAATAGGAATGAAGGAGTCGTAGGAGGAGGAGCACGCACGGCAAAATAGGAGAAATGAAGCGGAAAGGATGAGAAAAGCTGTGCAAACGTAGAGGATAAATGTCACGTTGAAAAATGAAAGAATTGGAAACGGAAAATACTATCTAACAAAGAGGAGGAAGATGTCGTGGTTGAGCATAAAATTGATTGACTTGATAGATTTTAGAAGATGCACAAAAAATAAGGGGAATCTTTGATGGGCGGGATATTTGTCTGACTAGAAACTCCGGAAAGCGGTTGATTTATGAGGAAGAAGATTGAAAGATCGAAAAACCAAGAAAGTAATAAGTGAAATATGCGTCTGGCAGCTGCCTAGCATTTACGACTTCATAAAACTGAATCTTGCGAGTCCAGTTTATGCTTCGATACCTAGCAACGAAAGTCTTTTTCGCTGAAACGTTGACAAAGAGAGGTGCACAAAATACATAAAATATTTATTATGGTGCACTTTAGAGAACTTGGTGTATTTATGATATTAGGAAAAAAGGGCAGTATAAACTTTAAAAGAAAATCATGAAAAGTGCGAAACTTCAATAGAAAACGAGCATCGTAGAGTGTTTGGCGCACTACTAAACAATTCCAGCGCAAATAGAAACATGAGTTATTATGTAAACATTGTACACTTGACAAAAAGTGCGAAATCTCGTAAAAATTGATAAACAATAATAATTCATTACAGTGTATTGATGAAGTATTCGAGAAACCCGCCGGTATTAGAAATGCTGCTGTTATCACTCGACCACCAGGACACCATGCTTCAAGTTCAAAGTCCAGCGGTTTCTGTATATTTAACAATGTGGCGATTGGTGCCAAATATGCGCAGAAAAAGTATGGAGTTAAGAAGGTTTTGATACTAGATTGGGATGTACATCATGGTAATGGTACACAAGAAATTTTCTATAATGTAAGTTCATTCTTTTAGTATATACAACCTGAAATGTTTCAGGATCCAACAGTAATGTACATGTCGATTCATCGTCACGATAAAGGAGTTTTCTATCCGATGGGTGAACCGAAAGACTTTTTCGACACTGGTGAAAACGATGGAGAAGGATTTACGGTCAACATTCCATTCAGTGGAGGGGACATGGGTGATTTGGAGTATCAAGCAGCTTTCAATAAAGTTATCATGCCAATTGCTTACGAGTTTGATCCGGATCTTGTGCTGATTTCAGCTGGTTTCGATGCAGCTCGTAATGATCCACTCGGTTCATATAAGGTTGGTGTAACAATTTGTTTCCTTATTGAAACGGTTTTCTTGCAGGTTTCTCCTGAAACATTTGCATTCATGACATATCAATTATGTGGATTAGCTTCGGGAAGAGTCATTTCGGTGTTGGAAGGTGGTTACAATTTGAAAGCGATTTCGGAGAGTGCATTGGCGATGACGGAAGTTTTAGTGAAAAGAATGATGATTCGAAGAATTCGAGAGGAGAAAGAGCAACATGCTACTGTTAAGTAAGTTTTGGGTTTATTTATTAAAGGAAGTAAACACAATCAATCAAATTCAACGTTCAACCTCACTTTGAAATATTATTCTTGAAACGTATATTGACTTCAAATAAAAAATTTTAGAGCAACGATAAAATCTGAATCTGTAAAGACACTTCGAGATGTTTGCAATAAACAACGACAATATTGGGTTCAACTCGATGGATTCCAGGTATAGTTATAATATATTCCAACTCAAACTATTGAATTCCCGAGTAGGCGGTCATTGGTGCAGTGGCCAACTCGAAAAATGTCACCAAAACTGGCAAATCATCTTCCAAACGTAGCACTCCTTCGACAAGTACTAGAAAACAATCTAGTCAGCCGAAAGCTGAAAATCAAACACCTCGACGGTCCCCAAGAATTGCGGCGACCGATGTGTCAGATTTGGAAGCAATGATGGGAAATATGACATTATCGAAGAAAAATTAGTATCTTAATAAATATATTGCAATTTGAGTACTTTTCTTCTTGACAACATATGAGTTTTAACTCCAAATATACCTTCCCTACAAGCCTAAAAGTTTGAGGTACATCATTCGATATTCAGGTTCTCCCAACTCATCTCGGCCTCGAAATTCACGAACAAGAAATGGGTGACAATCAACCATCGAGCAGCAATGGAACTTCAATTCCACAAGGATTAGATGGTGTTCACGCAGTTGTTCCACTAACAACTTGTCCACATTTGGGTGAAGTTGCACCATTGCCATCAGCTGGAATCGATGCATCCAAATCATGTAATGGGTGTGGAATTGGTGCAGAAGTTTGGTTATGTTTGACATGTCATGAGGTATAATTATAATCTGCTGAACCACAAAAATGAGCCCGTTTCAGTACAATTGCGGAAGATTCATTCATGAGCATGCAATGTTCCACAACTTGTCCTCAAATCATCCAATGGCTCTTTCCATGGCCGATCTTTCCGTTTGGTGCTATCCATGTGAAGCATACGTCCACAATCCTTTGCTCATCCCAGCCAAATCTGCAGCACACGAGAGCAAGTTCGGAGAGAAAATACCATCTTAACTTTGATTGAAAAATATAAATGGCTGAATAAAATATTTATTTATATTCCATTTTTGTGTTCATCTGAAATTTTTCCTGATTGCGTGTCATTAACAAGTAACTCGAGTAAGAAACTAGAATTTATGCATACGATTTCCATGAACTATCAAAATTCAATAGAAAAATAATACGAAGAAATATGGAAATTAAAGCACACAAAAATATGCATAAATGAGACAACGAAAATAAGTTGGAAATTGTGAAATAAAACGAAATGGCTGGAAAATACAAAGAAAGAAAAAACTAGTAGACGATCAAAAAGAGACAAATGAAAGGCAGTGCGGAAAAAAGAATGTGATAAGAACATTGATAAATACAGGGAGAAACAAAAACATACAGTGGTGGAATTACTATTCATCCCAGATGCCATTCACATCATCTTCTTCGATTTCTTCTTGTTCGGAATATGATGCGTCACCGTGAAAACCGCGGAATCGATCACGAAGAGCTGCTTCGAAAGATGATTCGTGTCGTTTGCCACGTCGACAATCACCCATTGGTGAGCCACCCGGTGATCTGTAATAATATTTGTGTTGTTTTAAAATATATTACACTCTTACCTTGTAGTTTTCTTGAGCATACTCCTTCCATTGGCAATGTCTGTCAAATATGGTCTATTCGACACAATAACCTCCGATGCTGGTAATGTCTTCGTAACTGCTTGCTTTTTCGCAACCTTCGGTGTATTTTCAACAAAAGCATTTTCAAGATTGAAATTCATCGGTGGTGGAGGTGGTGGAGGCGGTGGTGGAGCTACTGCCATTGGTGCCAGCTCGCAGGTTTTCGAAACAACTTTGGTGGGAAGAATTGGAGAAACCTAAAATAATTGAATGCTAATTGGAAGAATTTTATGAAACCTACTTTTCTTTGTGAATGCGCCGGACTGCAGACTGATGCACCTTTGCCTTCGTCTTCCGAAGTTTCTGAAGACGTTGATCCACTGGAAACATCAATCGACGGCTTCTAAAACAAAAATATTTTACTCAACAGAGATTGTTGAAATACCTTAGTCATTCTTCCTCCTTTTCGCGAACTCGCCCTCGATGAACCTCTTTCTTTCGTAACAAAATTATTAGTAGAACTCTTTTGCAAATTCATCAGTTGTTTAGATAACATTGCCAGCTGATTTTGGATGACATTCATCTGAAAATTTTCTATTGTTTTTTGTCTGATAATTGTATAAAAACCTGATCTTCTGTTGTCAAAGCAGTTCTTGTACTTGGCATACTCAATCGATCATCATCCTCATCTTCAAACACCATCGACATGGGCATATTCATCTTTTGGAACTCGCACAAGCTATCATCAGCTGGTTCGGCTTGCGGACGAACTGGCAAGTATTCCCATTTTTCGGATCGTCTTTGTATGATTCCTAAATTGTAAATTATTAGAAACATCTAAAAACGAAATTTTATACCATCTTCTAAATCATCCGTGAGCAATACGTCTGACAACTCGTTCAATGTGTATTGAGGTGTTTTCCACATCGCACCGGAGGCGGAAACCTACAATAAACTAATTTTTTAATTTAAAATATTTGAAAGCGTACCTCATTGAGAATAACTTGTTTGTCATCTCTAAATTCCAAAGAGCGTTGTTGAAGCGAATGTTTTGCGAAAATTCTTAACAAAAATCGTTGTATCCGGCTGAATGAGATGTGTCGTCCGAAAAAGTTTCGCATTTTCTCCCCGCGCTCACGGATTCTGTGCCTCTATAATAAGATGAAATTGAAATAGAAAAACTTTCAAAAATATACCACAAGCTCAACTTCTTGGACTAACATTTGAATCAAAATTTCAACGCCAGTTGCAGCATTTGCAGCAATCATTCCGTGGTGAGCTCGCTGATGTGCAATCGCCAACTGAAAAGATCCAAAATTCAAGAGAATATTAACTCAAAATACTCACATCTTGTAAAGTCTGTTTTGGTTCAGCGTTTCTTACATCATTCGATGCTTCTCCGTCTGCTTCTGGGTAAATCGTTGTTTTCGATTGTGGCCCAGTGACAAAAATTGTAGCTCTTCTTTTCTTTAGCGGTGTATCAGACATTCTGAATAAATATTCTATAAATTTGAGAAAAATCAATCAATAAAACAATAAACGTGGAAGGAATAAAAAGGGACCTTGCAAGACTAATCATATGCCTATTTGAATTTGCCGCGGTTTCACTAGAGCGCGCTTGCCGTCTAACAGTATCCACCTGCTCGAGATGGATAACCGAAATAAAACCCATATTTTACGAACAACAAGAGCTTAAAAACGATACTAATGGATAAGAATGAAATGCTAGAAATGTATATTTACAAAAAAGGGTATTTCCCGCATTTCTCAACGTCAAGAAACGTTCCGAACATTGAGAGATAACAAAGGTGTTTCTGCTCCCTTTTCTGCTTCCGTATTGTGTGTTTAACGGCTCAAGTACCATTTACGGAAGCCCGTCATTTTCTCAGCCAACAAAGATATGAATAATAAGGATGGAAAAATGTATCCTTCATGATTATTTAATTCAATATCCACTAGAATCCATGCATATTCCAACAAAGATGACTGTAACACGATGACTTTGAGCAATGTTACGGTATCATACCATACCAAAAGCAAATTTATTTGGCATATATAATAAAATATGATTCTACCAAAACATTTTTATCACTACCCTTCTCTCCATGGGCTTAATAATCCATGAGCTTTTGGTTGAGCTCTGCAAACTTCCACCAAAAGTTGTTCGAACAGCAAACAATGTACCAAGAGATTTCTTATCTAAAAAAACAACATAAACTCATGTTTTCTTCTTGTCCCAACAAATCAATTGTGTAACAATCTCTCTTTCTCAACACATTTCCTTCTCACATTCAATAAAATGTTATCGACTAAACCTCTACTCTTATTTTTCGCTATTTTCACGACAGTTCATACCCTTCGCTGTTATGAGGGTACTGTTCAAGGATTGACGAATGATTTGCAAACACCAAAGAAGGTTGCAATATATTTTGTGTTGACTTGATACTCTTTTTTAATTTAGGAATGTGGAGGAGTCTCAAACTATTGTATCCAACGTATCAACAAAAAAACCAATGAGATGAAGTTTGTTTGTGGCAATATCTCTAGAAATCTGGAATTTTCAGACGAGAATGCAGCTCATGGAGTGATGAGCATAATATGGAGGAGAAATGCCCAGTTTCAGGGTGTCATTATGTGACGAAGGATGAGTCATTCTGTTGTTGTCAGTTTGATGAATGTAACGAGTGGAAGGGAGAGTATGTCAAGATTCGAGACTGATAACACCTTTCGATATTTTCAGTGGAACCGAATTCAAAGCCGGGGAGACTAAGCTCAGTGCTCCACCAACTCCACCAACTCGCACCAAAAGTGTTTGTTATCTAGTACTGCCAGTATCCTAACTTCCACATGTTACAGCAAACCAAGATTGATATAAACGCAAATGTCGAGATCCCAACAACACCAACTCCACCACGTAGAATCAACTCGAGAAAGGATAGCACTATTGAAGTTCAATAAACTTTTTTTGATTAAATAAATCATTCGCATTTCCGGTGTCGTTTTAGTATAGCGGAAACCATTAAGAGACATGTTTAAAATTCATTGAAAAAAGTTTCGAAACTATGTTGCTGTGTCGATGCACCATGTTTTGGTCTAAAAATATAGTCTCAAACACCTCGAAAGTGTCACATTTCATACACCTGTCCACCATTCAGGAAGTATTCTCAACTTTCTCCAAAACGTTTCTCACAGAACAATCATCTTTTATTTTCCGCTGAAACGCGAAACTTCTTCTTCTTTTCTTCTTCTCCTTCTCATTGTTAATTCTTCAAAAGCATGCGAGAAGTCACTTTGTGTTTTCACAACACTATCGTGTGATTGATGGTTATGTTGTTCCCCCCGTCAACCTTGAATTAGTACTTTTATGGGCGGCTCTTACTTGCTGCTGCTGAGTGACTGACAAGCCCAACAAGCTGCCAGTTTCAGGAAATTAAAAAAAACGCCGACGAGATGTTTTTCTTCTTTTATCTGAAAAAGTAACGTAACATCAACAAATGTTAATAGTTTTTGTCTTGTCTAGCTGCAAAATGACGAAACCCAACTTTTCAATGATCACTTATTTTTGCATGAAACTTATGGCCCTATCCATCATTTCTTTACAAATTAATCTCATTTTTCCAGTCGAATAATTCAATTTGAATATACCCGAGGAGGGCCCCCATGTGTAATGCATCTCTCCCTCCCTTCTCCTACACTTTTTTCTTCCAAAACGTGTATATGAATATTTATTGCCACAAGAACACTTAACACGATTTCCGTTTGAGCTTCTTTTCTTCTTCTGAGTGTGTCGGCGTGAAGCGCAAAGAAGGAGAAGAAGAGATATTTCCGTACTCGTTCAAATTCCTTTTCCTTTTCCTTTCTTGAAATTTCAAAAGAAACACCGGAAGGAAACTTTTGAATGTCTCGGACTTTCGATAGTTAGTTGATTCATTTTTTAAGATGAGCTCGGTGGTTATTGGAAATACTGTGGAAGAGCGAGAATTACAAATATGTCGATTGGGATGGTCGTTGTTGATACTATGGCTGGTTATGATTATTTATATGACCAAGGTGAGTATCTATTTTTCAATTACTACTGATAGTCATAAGACATTTCCGATTGTCTAGAAAATATTCATCTGTCTCACCCTGTGTACGATTGTCTGATTTTCTAGACTAGAAATCTGATTCAAGAAAACCTTCAGAGAAAATGCTTCATCCTCTGAATTTTAATTAGGAACATAATTTAAATGAGCCCTTTTCCTCAATAAATTTTTTTTTGAAAAACCTTCTGTCTATCCACACATCCCACATTTTGAAATTTATGAGCTCTACACAATTTGCATCCAAAAAGTGGAACGTGATTTATGTGTTGAACAACCCATAAATTCATATAAATCTTTATCAAGATCTAGAGAAGCGAGCGTATATACATATGAATTTTTTTGCTTTGCTTTCAGGAAATTTGGTTCGGCGAGACATCGATCGGCTACGAAGAAGCGCGGATTCTCAACAAACGACAATCGATATTCACGGAGGAAAGCGGTTGAGAAGTAAGTTTTATATTTCCGGTGGAGAACTTTAATTGTTACCCTAAGACAAAAGAAATATTGAAAAAGCGGAGAGCCAAAAAAGGCAGGTGTTTTCATTTCTACCAGCGGCAGAAATATCATTCCACCAGAATTTCTCCCCCTTTTCTATGTTTATATAAAATATAGCATATTCATCGAGTATTACCATTCATTTAATATTCAAGGTGTTGAATATCACGCAAAGATATACATATAGCGGATGTCGTCGTCGCGTTTTATCATTTCCCAGCCATGACTACACCGATTAACGACAATTTTTCCGATCGCCTTTATGTTGGCGGTTTTTCATCGAGTTTGAGCAGCGACCAGATTAAAGTATGTTCTAATCATCCATTTGATGCGATTATGACCAAGTTCAGAATCTCATCTCACAAGCTAGTGCACCATTTGATGTGTCGATTGAAATAGTTGAGAACGGATCAAGAAAGCATAGAGGATTCGCGTTTGTACAGTGTGGAACACCGACGGAAGCTGCTGCACTTCTCAATAAATATTCAGGGGTTAGATATTTTCAGTTATTAGTTCAAGTAATTGTTGAATTACAGAATATAAAGATGTAAAGGTATTAGAAAATGATTCACAGATTATCACGATTAAAAATGTTTACGATTTTTTATGAGTTCAAATATGTATCTTTTTGATTGACTGAGTATCAAAAGTATACTGTGTTTCCTCGAATAGAGTGGTACTGCAAACACTGTCCTATAATGCTCATATCTCGAAATCTAGAAGAGCTATCAAAAAGTGGTCAACTGCAAATTTGTAGATCGAAACTTCGGTTACAAGTTTGCTGTTGACAAATTTTCGATAAGTGTACTAGATTCTGAGATATGATCATTCTCCGAGAGAGTTTGCAGTGGAAATACGGTGATTTAACGAGATTTTGATTTTCAATATTCCACCCAAACTTCAATACAATATTCCAGGTTTTCACCAAAGTCAACTTTGCCAAGCGTGAGCCAAAACCAGCTGAAAATGTAATGAGCAATGTAATTTCCCCAATTTCCCATTAATCACTCAAAATATATTCTCAGATTTCTAACATTTTCGTTCGCGGAGTGTCTCGAGAAATGACCGACACCGAGTTCTATCAGGCATTCGGTGGTGTTTTACATGGCGTAGTTCAATGTCATGTGGCAGACGGATATGGATTTGTACTTTTCGACACTCGTCAAAATGCGCAGAAAAAGATAATTGAGATGGATGGAGCTGTGTTGGTAGGTGTTTGTCAAAAAATTTTCAATTGTTGAGAAAAAATAATTGCAGAAAGGTCAACAAATTTCTGTGACATGGGCGAGACCGGATGTTCTTGGAGGAAGAAAAAGGAAAAGGGCTGAAGAAAAGTGAGGGATTTATAATTATTGGTTTTGCAAAAACATGTGGTTTTGAAGTGTAGCATGAGCTAGAGACACCAAAGGTTGAGCTCACTTCAACATACCGTATTTTCTCGAATAGAGCGGCGCTGCAAGCTCTGTCGGAGAATGATTATATCTCAGAATCTGGTACAGTTATCAAAAAGTTGTCAACAGCAAACTTGTAGCTGAAGTTTTGATCTACAAATCTGCAGTTGACCATTTTTTGATCACTCTTTTTGATTTCGAGATATGAGCATTATACGGCAGCGTTTGCAGTGCCGCTCTATTCGAGAAAATGCGGTATTACTATTTGAAAACTGAACCTTAGGATTACTGTAGCTGAGAATACTGTAACTTTTCAAATTTTCAGCCAACTCGCCTTTTCCAACGATCTCTCATCCCTGCTCAAACGTCCTGTACAGCCACTCAACATTCCTCTGGCAACACATCAATTATTCCAGTTCCAACCTCATCAGAATCTGTTCCTTACTCATCCACACCTTCTCAACCCTCTCCTCCCTCATCTTTTTGCCCAACCCCAGCCTGACCTTTCGGCGTATCTTAATTTTCTTATTTAAATATAGTTTATTTCAACGTGAAACGAATAAATCCTAGATTCTTCAATTTTATTTATTTCCGTATTGATAATTGGTTGCGAGAATACAAGTTGATAAAAATATGAATAAGAACAAGTCTGTGTATCATCTTCATAACAGCGAAGTAAGCATTTTTGGCTTCGGATTACGGTAACTTTTGGTGATTTCAGCTTACAAAAGATGTGATAACATCAGCAGTGTCTGCATTCTGTGAAAGGAAGACAGATTCATGTATGATGATTGAAATTTGTTTTGAGAAACTTCTCAATGCTCCGTCTGATATGGACACGTTAGTTTCAGATGGTATTAGTTATATACTAAAATTCCATGTTTCAGATGCTCAAAAGCAGAAATAAATATTTTAAAACCAGAAGATTATAAATCTCCCAAACGTCCCAACATGAAATGGGTCGATATTGATCAGAAACTTATCGAAAGTATGAGGCGCGTAGCTCCAGTTAAGGAGAAGCCACTACCAACGTATTGGAACAGAATTGGAAGTATGTTGCTTTAACTATTACGAAAATACGAGAATATTTTTTTAGATGTGCTGAGTTTCTTGTCTTTCAAGCCTGCATCGTCGACAACCACCGCCAAAGCCATTTCACCGCTGACAACATCAAAGGAAAAACAGCCGAAGGGGAAAGGAACAGCTGAAAACAAGATTCCATTCAAACGGAATAAAGCTAGACTATGGGTATATACATCCTATATAGACATCCTATATACTGATGAAATCAATGTTCCAGGAGCTTCCATCTGGTGAATTTTACGCAGTGAAATACCATGAGCCCAAACGTCGAATCAATCTTCGAAGGAGTAGCACTGATTTGAAAACAGCTCAAGAGGTGTTGGCAGTAAGGGAACAAGGTGATGCGAATGATCGAACTGATAAGGATTGCCCAACAACATTGTGTAGTACTGGAGCATCATCAGTCGAGTCGGTGTTGGACCCAGTTAGAAAAATGCCATCACCACCGAAGAGAACTCCATCAAAACGACCAAAAGAGAAATCGCCTGGAGCTAAACCTAAGGCGGTCAGTATGAACAGTCCGATTTGTTAAACTAGGCAATACTTTAGATTTCGATTCGTCGCGTTGCTGACACTGGAGAACTATTGATATTGGAGGAGAAGAATGGAGTGGTGAAGTTTTCATGTTTCACAAAACAATTGGAGCCAAAATCATCGAGAAGCAACAGATGAAAAGTTTATAATAATTTATGTGTTGGTTGTATAAATAAATATGAGCAATAATTAACAACGATTCAACTCGGCGCACCATAATGCGTCAACAACTTGTTGATCAACAAATTTCGCCAATTCGGAGATTTTCTTATCAGCCATTTGATAACACTGATCAGAGTTCCGACCTTTTGGTAGTGAGGAGCACGCACTGTTTGCGAATGATGTGATATCTTGCTGTAAAGATCCAAGTTAACAAAACAAAAAGTTGGAGGTTCGGAAACAGAAAAGTGATAATAAAAACCTTTGACGTTACCGCATAGTTTTTGGCGTTTTCCAACATTCGTTCGCAGAATGAGCATGTTAGTCGCTTTTCGTCCTGAACAACCCAATTATCGAACTTTGATAGTTTTATTCAACTCACTATCTCAACCTTTTCAGGAATCTTATCTTCGAGTGTGTTTCTTGAAACATATGTTGGACGAGATGGAGGTGGAAGGATAATCTCTAACACATTCTTATGACCAATTCTATCAGTATGTTCTTCCTTTGGTGGTGGTGGTGGTGGAGGTGGTGTGGTTGTCGTTGTGGTTGTTGTTGTAGTTGTGGTTGGTGGTGTTGTAGTCGTCCGGCGTCTAGTGGTTGTTGTAGTTGGTACAGTTGTATGAACTTCAGCTGATTCTTCAATTTCCTCATAGGGTGTTGGTTGAGTAACATCAATTGGTGTAAGTGGTCCTCCAACTGCAAATGGGTTGGCTTCCTCGCAGAAGTTCATTCTGACGCAAACATCTTTTGACGAAATATCGTAATTGATTGAGTAATAGATTTCCGGGAGAGAAGTTTCCACAAATGCAAAACATTGATCCTGTAAATTATCCTAAACTTTACGATCAACAACTATATCTAGGGTGGAATATACCTTGAAAACTGATGGAAGAACTCGACATTTCTCATACAATTGATTTCTCAACTGATTCTCAGACAATCCAACTCGATGTTTTGTCACTGACAATAGCTGGGTACACATGAAACACCCTAAATTCGATGGTGTATTCCCGCCATTTGGGGAAGGTTGATACGGTCTTTTCGTGATATCGTCACTCCAAAAGTAGCCATCAATTATGGGTAGAGTAATTGCAATAGTGTATAAAATAGTAATGGAAGTATGCATGATACTTCAGGTGTCAGCTAAAATGAACTTCCTCGAGCCACACACTGTATTTGGTAGGTTTTGGGTGGCTCCGACACAAGAGGGGGGTGAGAGAGAGCACGCGTGTCGTCGAGCTCATAGACACTTGAGATGTGCGAAATCGAGCACCTCCTACTGTTTTGAGAGCTTGCACACACATTACAGTTGACTCTGGAGATGACCATATATCGTAAAGATGTACAATTTGGAAATTATTGGGAATGGGTTCGTGATTGATTTGTTTTTATGGGATGGCGAGACATATTTTGATTTTTTTCTGGTTGTGAGAGAAGGAGACAAATATAGCGTCATATGCTTTGGTGATCTGTGGAGTTTTGATAGTCTTATAAAATGATTATTTCAATCCAAAATATGATATCCAATATTCGGATTTAGAGAAAAATATGTACATTTCCCAATCTTCATTAAACAACACAACAAATGTGAATCGAGCATCCATATTTCAAACCCTCTTTATTACAATCTCCCCATAAATGTTCCCCATTCCCTCCTGAAACTCTACACAGAATCAGAAAAAAAGTGATGCTGAAAGTAAAGTGGAAAAAAAGTGTCTTCATTTTTTTCCTCTTCCTTTCCTCATCCCCTAATACATTAACCATGCTAAATCGAATAAATTAGCATAATGCACCTCGGATTTCTTTTCCGGTCTTTTCCTTCTAGTTTTTTTATTCGCGCCAAGACGCAAATTGATTATAGATTCATTATGCCCTTATATTCAAATGAGCCCCCTCTTAGCTAGGATGTTTGGAATCTAGTAAAGAAAAAAGATTGCGGAAATTAAAACTTGGTAGTACTCCATCACTTTTGTTTCCTTTTTTCTTTTCACACTAATTCTTCATGTTTTTTTCTTCTCCGCTTTTTCTTCCCTCAATTATCGCACCCTACACATGTTTTTGCGAGTCCTTCTGCCTAATTCCTCCTCCTCATTATGTCTTGTTGCTTACCTATATACAGATTCGGGATTTAGATTCCTGCAAAAAAAAAAAGAAAACACATTGTTTCAGTTAGTGTTAATACGATTTTATTTTATTTTTCAACAAAAACAGAACACACAAGTTTTTGTTTTGTTATTCTCCGCCCGTGCCATGACTGCCGCCAAAACTGCCCATTTCCTTCAAAATAATTGTATAATTGTAAATCACATTTTTTGTTCAGTAGTCAGTCATCTTTATGTTCTCTTCCTTCCCATTCCCTTGCCTTTTCTTCTATTTAAACCCAATGAATTAGGTTATCTCCATTTCTTTTTTGTTCTTCTATAAAAAGAAAGTGGTCTCTTTCCATTTCTCGAGGGTCCATCAGTTTTTTGTGGAAGAAAATTTTGAGGAAAAAAGGTGGCAATCCATCAACAATTTCGACGAGGCAGCAGCCAACTTTTTTCGGATGATTCGTTGATTTATAACATGTTTCGACTATTCGTTTTGATGTGAGACGTTTTTTGAAAATTCTAAATTCCAAAGTTTTCTTCGTCAGAACATTGGTTGACTAGTCTCCTTTTTCAGTTTCAGAAATTTCGTAAAATATCGTGAGAAGATTGTCTGGATCTAACTACAAGTATTTTCAGCTTATCAAACTATTTCAGTAGTTCTTCTGTAAGATTTGTGCCTAAAAATACTCCGAACTACTTATCCCAAAAATCACAAAAATTCTCAGTATCTCAAATCTTTGACCTGTTTTTTTCCATTTGATCTTCTTCCCTCTTCCTCTCGCCCATCATCCTTATAAGCTCCATTTTTGCCATTTCCGGCACAGGAAGACGACGAACTCGATACTCTTCGCCCATGTCATCATCATCATTTTTTCTCTTTAGGTTTCTTTGCCCTTTGCCTTTGATAACTATTCGTGTTTCATTAGTAGTTTTTGATCGACTCTTTATCCAAGTGTATCCGCACTCAGTCGCCTCGATTCATGCATGAATTAGATTCCGGAAGAATGCGATTGAACAATTGGCGGCGGCGCACAAAAATATTCGTGCTCCAGATTTTCGCCCAATTTTTTCATTAGACACAAAAAAGTGACCAACTTCTTTCTGTGTCATTACTTATTGTTCAGGAACATGGGTGTGGTTCAGAATATTCTCGTTAATTTGTACCAGAACCTTTTTCATTAAGGCGCACAAGTGTTGAATTTCAATCATTTCAACCCAATAAATTTGGCAGAAGAAAAAAGAAAAAAACTTTCATCTATCTCTCGTGGGGCTCGAATTACAATGATTATTTTTTAGGGAGGACTCTCCCTATTTTTTCACCCCTCATTCAGTATATTTCACACCCCCTTTAAATGGTGGTTGCACCAATCTAGACTTTTCTCATTATTTTAGAAGCTTATACATATAATTGCATAGATCAAGGTAAAAATGAGTCATTTAGTTATATGAGATACTTCATATCAAGTAACACTTTTTGTCACATTCGAGTGGTCACATTGATTTTTTTGCATCTCAAAAAGTGTATCAGTTTTCCCTATTGAATATTCATGATTCTCTGTTTTTTTTTGCATCCTGTTTTTTGTATAGTAAATATCGTATAGTTTTATTTATCATATCAGTCAGTCCTGTAAATATTCCCAAACTCCCTTATCACTCCGATCCCCGCCTCACTTCGCCTCACACACAAAACTACTACAACCGCCGGTCAAATCAGCTGCTTTTTATATTCTGTGTTGTCTGCCATGTCACAAAATTAGTGGGGTTTTTGAAAAGTCAGTGTGAGTTGACATCCGGTATATCCAAAAATGGCCAACATACGAAATACATACCAAACTTTTTTTGTGAAGCGAGGGTCAGAGTGTGAACTCAAACCTTCAACTTTTTCATGCTCATTGGTTATTTTCGTATGTGGAGGGAGGGATAGGTTTATGAACGTTGGGGTGGTGAGAAATATGGGATATTTCTATTATGATAGTCCTGTACTTATATCCCAGACAAATCCTTTTCTTCGATTTTCGTGCCTTGTTTTCCGCTTATCCATCCTTTTCTGCATTCCCTTCCAAAACAGATTTGGATGTGCATCTATATCGGCCGACTAAATAAATGAACATAACTTTTTCAAGGCTCCTTCTTTTCCTTCCAAAAAAATGGTGCTGTTTACCTTCTAGATGTTACTTATTCTTCGTTTTTGATGAATGAAAAGAAGGGTTGAAATACACGACACGCCACCACTTTTCTCCTCATTGTCACTCCCCTTTTCGTCTTTGTTTTTTTGCTTCCTACATATTTTTTGCCTAATAATCCATGAGGTAGTAGGTTATCTTTACTTTATTAGAAGACCATCAATTCTTGAAGAAATTCACTAGTGTCTAGTTTGGAGAAGTCCTTTGCAGAGTTTCCAGGAAGTGATTTTTTCTATCAATTAACTTTTGTGGTTTGGGAATTTGAGGTACCCAGTAAATGTTTGCTCAAAAACAACTTGATATTATGATACAATAGTTTCCAACCCTAAATATTTCTCCAAAATATATTTATAATAAAATCGTAAACCTCAACAGTCGTCATTATTCGATTTGAATCCACGACTTATCTAAATACGTCAGGAATTGCAAAACACTGACCCTTGTTCACCAGAAAACTAGGAAATAAAAAAATAAAAACAAGAAATTAAAGCAACAAAAAAACGAAGAAATCCAAGATTCTATGAATGGGGAGAACCCGACAAAACACTCGTATGAAGTGTCTCCTTTTGAATTTGCTCTTCTTTTCCATTCCAACTCTTTGAGCAATAATGACTAGAGAAAAAAAATAACATTTGAAAAATCACATTCGATGAAAGCAAACGATTTCTTGTAGTTAATCTTTTTGCCAGAAATAGAGATATCTTAATCCGGTTTTCAGCTCACAAGTTTCGATATATATATTATCGCACATTTGGATTATATCGCTATAAATTTTTATACCCGGTCCGGTCCAATATAAAACATCAAATCTTTCGAATTCAAAATACTCTATTATTTGCACTCTGCATTGATAATAATAATTCTCAGAAATTGTTATGTTATTGTTTTAATCAGAATGAGATAAAACAGGGAAATATAATCCTATTGCATGTTATCTCATATTCCTAGTTATTTTCATATTACATTTTTTTCTAGATGTTAAGTTTTATGACATCGTTTTCGATATAGTTTAATAATTTTAAGGATTCAAATTTCCCATTATTCCAGGAAATTAAAATAATCGAGCTATCAACCATTCTTTGCTCTTGAAATGTTATGTGACACGCGAACCATTTACTAATTTTCCTAGTATCCTAAATTATTATACTTATTATTTACCCAACACGCCAACAATAGGTCAAAGATGACATGCAATAAGCAGACATCTTAAACTGGTGCTCCCTTTATAGTAGTTGTGAATAGTGTTTGAAGTTCTAGTGATTCATCAAATATATTCAATGTTACTCGAGTTTTTGTCTGCTGGCTCACCACTATTCCTCACATGTGCGTTGTGTGTGTGTCGCAGAGCCACCTTCCTCCTAAATAATTCGTTTTAAATAATTCATCGTAATCTTTCTTCTCTCGATTCATGTAACTATGTTTGTTTTTGTGTGGCCCACCCAAGGGCGCCTCTATACAATTATTTTCTTTTTTTGTTAGCAACTTGCTTTTATCTTATGTCTTGTAGTTTATCAAAACGAGTCAAATATTGCTATGATATGCGCCCCAGCGGCGCTCATCTTCGCAGCGCTTTTGACGGCGCTGGTCGACTCGGTCAAACAGGTTACGGTACCAGGGCAGATTGTACTGGGTGGACTGTTTCCGATACACGAAGCTGGCAGGAATGCGTCACATCAGTGCGGCAAAATCAAGGTTTGTTGGTAGATCGAGAAAATAATTTTTTTAATTTTCGAAAAATCCTTTTCAGTCTTTAATCATTTTTCAGAAATATCGCGAAATCAGTTCTAAAAGTTTCAGTAGATTCTGATAACTTCCAGTCTGATTGATCCGATCTTTCAAACTTTCAAACAAAAAAATACCGCTCAAAAATTAATGTATTCCAACTGACCGATCAACTTAAAAGCCGTGAAAACTCATAAAAGTATTTCAGGCGGATCAAGGTGTTCAACGTATGGTAGCAATGTTGTTCGCACTAGAAAAAGTGAACAGAGATCGCCAACTGCTACCGCAAGCCAGTCTGGGAGCACAGATTCTTGACACGTGCTCAGTGGATAGTTATGCACTCGAGCAAACATTAGAATTCATTAAATCAGTCATGTCGAATGGGGATGGGGTTACATGTGCAGATGGATCAACTGGATCATACACTAGACAACCAGTTGTTGCAGTTGTGGGGGCGGCTGGTAGTCAAGTTAGTGTTATGGTTGCATCTATGCTTCAACTTTTCAAGGTTCATCATCTCTAATTTTGAAATATTCATTCAGAATTCTTTCAGATCCCACAAGTAAGCTACAGTTCAACTGGTGCCGAGCTCAGTGAAAAACCAAGATTTGCATTTTTCTCAAGAGTTGTCCCACCGGATAATTTGCAAGCTCAGGTTATGGCGAGAGTGGTATGAAAAACTTCTGGACTATATTCTCAAAATATGTCTGCAGATTGGTGCACTCGAATGGACATATGTACATGCAATAGCTGATACTGGATCATATGGTGAACGAGGAATGGACTCGTTCAGAGCAGCAGCTGCTGAGAATGGAATATGTATAGATGGAGATGTGCAGAAAATATCGAGACGTTGGACTGAGAAAAACTTCCGAGACCTGTTGATACGAATGCATCGATCTAGAAAAGCGAGAGGTGTTGTTATGTTTGTCGATGAGGATAATTTGAAACGATTGTTAAAAACTTTGGATCTTCTCGTTACTGAAGGTAATAATGAATTGGATCGACACTTCTGGTTCGTTGCATCGGATTCGTGGGGAATCAAGCAATCGGTTGTGAGGGGACTTGAGCATCGAACTTATGGTGCGATCACAATTGCACCAATGGTACGGGAGGAGAAAGGTTATTTGGAATATTTTCGATCACTATCACCGAAAGGATTTGTGTTCTTGGAGGAGTTTTTCGACTATTTGGGATGTACTGCAATTGAGGAAGTGAAAACGTTTGGAGAATGTTTTGATCAAGTCAACATCACTTTGAAACAAGTAGTTCTTGATCCTCGAAGTTTTGTTCATTTTGATACTTTCAGGAATCCTACGTACCATTTGTTGTTGATACCGTCAAGATTATCGCCAAAGCAATCAGTATGTACATTGAAGACGATTGTGGGAAAACACCATTTCACAAATGCTCACTGGCCCAGTCTGGATTTCGTGGTGAACGACTTCAGAAGTATTACAGAAATATGTCACTCACAGGTTAGATAAGTTTGTTATCTTTCTCATCTATAAAAAATTTTTCAGCTGGTGAGCCTGCATTGATAGATCAAAATGGAGATGGCATTGGAAGATACGATGTATTCCAGCTAGATATGGAAGGTGTCTATCAAAAAGTTGGAAAATGGCGGTCTACCGATGACTTCTTATCTGTAGAAGTTGAAAAAATTCGGCAATCTTTCAAAGTTGGATATGGTGAAAGACCAATTAGTGTTTGTTCAACGGATTGTCCTAGAGGGCATTATCGGTACCTATTTGATTCAAGTTTCAGAAAAACCTAATAGTTTCAGAGCCTACCAAGACCAAACATGTTGTTGGGCTTGTATCCCATGTGACACCTCTACAAGTATTCACAATGAAACAAGTTGTAATGAGTGTGATATTGGCATGGTACCCGATAGAACACTCCATTTTTGTGTGCCGATTCCGCCGGTCTCGATGCAGTATGCCACCTTTAATCTTCTGATTTTTTTATCTAATCCAAATCCTTATAGATGGGATACCACATGGTCACTAATTCCTGCAGCATTCTCCACTCTAGGAATCACTTCAACAATCTTTGTGGTCTCAGTGTTTCTAAAGTTCTCGAACACACCGGTTATAATGGCATCTGGAAGAGAGTTATGCTATTGTATGATGTCTGGAATTGGGATGTGTTATGGTTTGACATTTTTCTTGGTTTCTCAACCAACTGCATTGACTTGTGCTTGCACCAGAGTAAGTCACCTAAAAGTTGAAATATTGAAAATACCAATATTTAGATTCTGATGGGCTTATCAATGTCCGCAATTTACGCAGCCATCATAACAAAAACCAATCGTCTAGCTCGAGTGTTCAAGCCAGATTCCGCTCAAAGACCAAAGTTCATCACACCAAAAGCTCAAGTTGGCATATGTATGGCCATTGTTTCTGTTCAATTGATTGGCACATTGATATGGCTGGTGTTCGACCCACCAGGAACTATGATTGTATTCCCATCGAGAACTGAGGCAGTGTTGACATGTAAAGCAACAACATCACATCTATTAGTTTCATTATTATACAACATTCTGCTCATTGTTGCCTGCACAGTATATGCCTTCAAAACTAGGAAAATTCCGGAAAACTTTAATGAAACAAGACACATTGGATTTACCATGTACAGTACTTGTATATTATGGCTGGCATTTGGCCCTATTTATTTTGCTACACAGAGTGATTTTAGGGTATGGGCCTTGATAAGAAAATTTGAATAGTTAAATTTTCAGATACAAATTACTTCATTATGTATGTGTATATCATTATCTGGAACTGTGGCTCTTATATGCTTCTTTGCTCCAAAAGTAACTTATCTGAATATTCTCTAGAGCCAATACTTTTTATAGGTTTATATTGTACTATTCCAACCATATAAAAATGTTCGAACCCGGCAATCAGCGGTTGGTAGACTTGTGAACCAACAAATGAGATTTATGAGGTGAGTAAGAATCGGAAATATAGCATGAAAATGATTCAAAAAAAATTCCCAAACGGCATGTAAGCATGATCCCATTTTTCTTCTAGCCAATTGACATACAATCCCGATGGATGCAACTCCTATCAACCAATGTCATCGAATCAATCATACAAACCTAGTAGTGAGTTTTTAAATGTTGATTTTACCCTCATAGATTTTCTTATCAACTTTTCATTAGGCGACTGATAAATGATATTTAGACGTTTCAGCCGAGGAGAGCTCTCACACGAGCAACGCTCCGGTACTACCGCAAACTCGAGCGATCCTTCCGCAAGTAATTGAACAATTGGCTGCCGGATTACCGAATGAGAAGTCGGATCTAGGTATATCATACCATTAGGGGCACTTATACCAAAAAATTTACAGTCAAAAAACTGTCGCTCCAAGACAAAATAATCCACAACAATAATAACAACGATGCGGATGAAATCCGTCGTCGTCGACCAAGTAGTGTACATATATTATCGAATGGTCAGCCGATACATCATCATCATCCACCAGCTAGAAGTATTTCATCTGATGAGCCAAAGGTTATCGTCAGACAAGATACTGCGAAGAGTCGATCCAGTTTTGTGGAACCTCATCAGGTTGATATGATTCTTGAGGAAATCGCTGCTGATACTAATTCCACTTTTCTTTAATTCTCGGGTTTCAAGTTTTTTTCTGATTCTATGAATTGTTGTTGTGCCTTTATTATGAATTATATCGGATTGTTTGATCTCAATACTTTTGTTTGATAAATATTCCTAATTCTTATACACATTTCAAGTTTTTTACGGAATGAAAAACTTCTATGACCCGTTTATAAAACAAGAAGAAGTGACTCAAATAAAATTGTATATCAAAATACCGAAGCCGAAAAAGCTGGAAACAGATCCAGCGTTGTCAAAAAAGATAGGCAACGAACCATTGATGATGACCGGGACTGTGCAACAACATCCATCTGATATACTCAAGACTACGGAGTCTATCCTCATATTTTACTTACCGACACATGCGGTTTCTCTCGCATAAGGTGTGCACTGATAATTAGCTACACATCCAACATTCAGTCGAAATCCACCATTGATACAGACATTATACTGATTGCATGCTATATTTTGATGTGAGTTACTGAATCAATCAACAAGACTTACGAAACTGTGAGTAGAATCGATGTGGATCGGATCCGCAAATATACGGGTATCTTTGTTGCTGAGATAGTACTCCACAACTTATTAAAAACAAATATAATGAAACAGTGAGGATAGGTGCCATTCGTACGATATTAGTTATGATGTGAGTTTTGAATTCTAAAATCCTTTTATGTACTTAGCTGTTTCGGCGAGAACAATATGATTCAGACTTTGTGAAAGATAAACATTGAAACTGAACATTTTTTGGTGCATTTGCATATCATCTCCGATTTTTAGGTTTTAGTTGTGTTAAATCTTACGCTTTTTGTGTTTGCTGATTCCAATTTTTCTTCGATTCTTTAGTGCAAGTTTTTTCTGAATCTATGATTTTTTTTGTGCATTTATTATGAACTGTATCGTATTACTTGATCTCAAAACTTTTTTTAGTGATTATCACATGTATCAAAAAATTTTATGACCCGTTTATTTAACAACAAAAAATTAAGCTTAAATAAAATAGTACGCCAAAACCACGAAGCCCAAAAAGTTGGAAACCGATCCGGAATTGTCGAAAAAGATTCTTGTGGTTGTGGTCGGTACCGTGCAGCAACATCCATCTGAAATACTCAAGGTTACATCAAGTAAATAAATAAATTTCACTTACTGACACATTGAGCAGGCCCACTCGCATAAGGTGTGCACTGATAATCAGCTACACATCCAACATTCAGTGGGATTCCACCATTGCTACACTGGTTGCACGCTATATTTTGATATGAGTTAAAGAAGCTATCAACAAATCTTACGAAATTGTGAGTAATATCGATTTGGTTCGGATCCACAAATATACTGGTACCTTTGGGATAATTGTTGTTGAGATAATACTCCATAACTTGATAATAACAATAATAATGAAACAGCGATGATGGATGCCATTTGTACGATATTAGTTATGATGTGAGTCGTTTTTGGAATTTCAAAATCCTATTATGGATCCAGCTGCTTGGACGAGAACAATATGAATCAGACCTTGTAAATGGTAAACATTGAAAAATGAACATTTTTGGTCCATTTGCATACCATCCCCCATTGTTCGGTTTATTTTTGTTTAATCTTCCTCCATTTTCATTTCCCATGATTGATCATCTCTTCCCGTTCCGAAACTTGAGGGGTGAAATTGCGCCACCAAAGGATTTATGGGTGGTTTCTTCTTCCTATTCATTTCTATTCATAGATTGAATGCGAAGATAAAGTAGGAATGAGAACGATGAGCAAAAGTATTTGTGAGATGTCATAATTAATGGGCTAGGAGACCCTTGACAAAGTGCAATGGGACGAGGATTGATGAATTTGTGAGCTGGATTAGATCGTTTTTTGAATACGCTGGGGTTTGAATGACTAATGAGTGCTTGATGATTCTTATCTTTTGACTCGAGATTCGAAGATTTGGTTTTTGTTTAGGCGTTGCGAAATTTTTACTACGATACTACAAAAGTTCAGAAATCACGAGGGTTGAATCAACAAATGCCCAATTTTCACTCGCTAAAACTTTCGAGTCATTGTTCAAATATCAGAAAGTCATCCTTTTTCCAAATCCAAACGTTTTCCAACCCCTTGTCAACTTTCCCTTGCATAATTTTGTCAAAACGGCGACCAAAACGATTTCGAAACTCTTATTCTGAATTGATTAGAGGAGCGTCGTCGTCTGTAATCCCCCAGACGACGTTTTTCATCTTCAGGCCGACGAAAACAGAACGAGGCAAAAGTTACGACACACTTGCTCATCTGATTCCAATCTCTTCTTTCTTGTGGTCCCTTTTGAGGAGCATTTCCAAAATTCAGAATTAAGTGGTCCGAAAGGAAGTATGTTGTACAAGTCAAGTGCACTTGAAGTTGATGTTGTAACTATTTCGGCAAAAATACTTATTTTATTTCGGAAAACTGGGAAAATATGAACACCGACCAGAGAATACAATTAGGAAAAAAGTGGAGCAGGCAGAAAAAAAAATATTGAGGGAGAACGTACCGGTAATTGTGAAAAAGAGCACATGAATTGAGCATGCACGAGAGACAAACATAATGAAAAACTACCCATAATAAATGGACTATAGATACATAAAAAGACTATGCAAGATGAAACTTAGAATTATCACAGAAATTCTAATAAAGCACCGTTTTTTTAGGGAGAAACAATTTGTGGGAACGAGGATAGATATCGTTCTAGCACCATAACTGCTTCAGGTCGACCCATTACACGGAGGGTTTGAAGAAGATCGGGAACGGCACGAGCGGATCCTAATGAGGATGCTTCCCAAAGATCGAGAAGTAGAGATGTTGGAGAGCATTCGGGGAAGGAGGCAAAGAACTGAAAAGTATTTGGATGAGATATTGATTCGACTTTAAAGTTTCTTACTTGTAAATATCGATCAAAATGCAATTTCTTTGCAAGACCTCTCCAATCAGATTGTGAGTCATTTGGCATATCTAGCAACATTGATAACTCTTCCTTGATTTGAATTGGTAACCGAAACTCGACGCATACACTTCCCTTCTCCCTCTCCTCATTTCCTTTCTCATATGATCCAACTTCATTGGTTAAATGCATCACCATCGGTTCAGTTGCACTAGACTTTTGATAGACAATGATTCTTGCGGAGAATTGGCCATTGTTGGCAACTTCCCTTGGTCGGAATTTCAAAGAGCAATGGAGACCGTTTTGTGCGACCCATCGGTGTTGGGTTTCAATGATTTCGACAACATCCGGACCATCGGAAGTGTAACTGGGATGCAGGTCTTCGATGCAAATGCATAGGTTACCTTTTTCGTTGAGGATGTAGTCACTCGACTCGATTAATAATCTGAAGCAAAAATAGTTGAAAAATCCCCAGATATTGTGAATCGTTACCTTGAGTTCTCCTCCTGTTTCCACACACTTTCCATAGCCGCTCCGATTTCAGGTACACAGTACACCCTCACTTCAAACGGCCTTCGGTAGGCAGCTGGCTCAACTGGACCAAAAACGGCCAGATGAACGCGTTTGGCGGCGCTTAGAGAATTCCTTCTCGGATGTCCGGCCAGCATTATCCTTGACAATGAGTTTGTCATAACATGACACCAACCGAAGCCATCACCAAATTTGCCAGGTTGCTCGAATTGTACAAACATGCTGGTGTTCAGATTCTCCTCTCCAATAGTGACAGTCTTCTGCCAACCGGAGCCTTCATCGGAGTACAGAGAAAACTGCCAATTGTCTCGTGGGAATGTCGAGGCACAGTGTCGGAAGGAGACAACAACTGGTTTACGGAGAATGTTGGATGAGAATTCTTGTGATGACATTGATACATCACATTGTCCAATCACAACGACTGGTGATAATGCCGATACATTTGCTGAAAATGAAATTTTGATTTTTGGTTTTTTATAAATTAGAACTTACGAGGAAGGGATGGTTGATCAGTGAGAGTGTCTGATACCGCAAGATACAACATTTTCTCGCCTTCAATTGCAAATTCTGGCACGATCAATCTTGCTCCAGACTTTGACAATGAAAGACGAGCACCATTACTATCAATTTGAGCAGCAACAATGGATTGTGAAGTGTCTAAACCTAAGACACTCCTATCCTCCATATAATCATACAATGTCGCGTAGTTATCATCATCCGAACAATTTGAGCTAGATGTTCTCAAGATTGTTCGTTTGCCTCCTGATGAGCTACTCGATGAGCATTCTTGAATTAGGGCTGCTCTTGAGCCAGCATTCCTTGTTGACGAATATCCACTGAATGCACTTTTGCCTGATCTCATTGTTGTTGATGGATGAAGTGGTAATGGAGGTGGCGGCTCGAAGTATTGTGAGCATGATGATATTTTTGAGGAATGATGATCTCCAAGTAGTGTACCATGTTGATGTTCCAGTAATAATCGCCGAACTCCTGGCGGCTCAGAGTAGTAGATTCCAGCTGACTTTTCAACCGATTTTGGAGACTTGTTTGACTTTTTCGATGATTTCTTTTTGCAACAGAACATTGCAAGAATGGCTAAGATGAAGGTGGCAACTATGAAGATTGATGCAACTGAACCATAGACAGCTGTGTCACTGACAACCATCCTAGACGAATCGGCAACACACATTCTGAAAAAATCCCCCATTATTACCTTTCTAGAAGTCTTTGAAAATATTCTCATCTCCAAAATAAGTCATAAAAACAAGGTACTTACTGTGGAGGGCATTCCTGTGTCATAAGGTCGTCACCAAAACAAGGTTGTCCGCCATTCATTGGCGGCGGCACGGTACACGCTCTCGTCCGATACCTATGACAACTTGATGAGCATGCCGACCATTCTGACCAACTCGACCATCCGCCATCCAATTTACACGGCACTTTGCAATTTCTTGTTGCTTCCTCATCGCCTTTACAATATTCTCCACCATTCAATGGTGCTGGATTATTGCATGTCCTCGTCCGTCTCTGATGCGGTAACACATCCTGCGGGTCTCGAATCCGATGTGCATGCTGACGTAATAATGCGCAATCTACATGACATGTTCCGATCCAGGGTGACCATTCTGACCATCCACCGTCCACTGCAAAAATATTTTTTCTCAAAGCAATTCTTTTTTTTCGGAACAATCGGCTGGATATAAAACACGAGTCATCTGTCAGAATTGTTATGCAATTCAAAAGAAAGGTAGGAATGGGCGAATTACATAAGTTTAGTGTTCGATTCCAACGTTTTTACGATGTCCCCTGCCTGCCTTCTGTCTTTTGATCCCCGCCGCTCCTCACAACAGCTTTTTTTGCCCGTCATACACCCGGCGAACAAAGGCGAGACATTTTTGCGAGAAAAAGTTATGAAATATTCAACACCTACCGTAAACGTGCACTTCGACGGGGTCCGTTTTTCGAGAGTTGGCCACATTTGCTGCTTCGCATGTATAATTGCCGCTGTCACTCAATCGAGCAGCCGATAAGATCAGACTACCATCTGATGCACGGATTACATTCGCGTCAGGTGCAACGATTTCACCGTTTTTATACCAGGTGAGCTGAAATTAGGATGTCATTGGAATCAATCATTGCGTCACATTGTGGACACTGGATAACAATGAGGATATTATCTAATTTAGTTATTCCTCGTCCCTCATTAGAATATTTCTGTTGACAGATGTTCATGTTTCATTTTTGCCTCTGCACAACACTAGTGTGTAAATATCTATAACCACCTGGAGTCGTCGAAATGGAACCGCCCGAAAACATGTGTTTCGATTCATTCAAAAAGGTGTATAAAAGTAAGTGCCAGGAGGTTCCGGGACCACCCCGATTGTCGTTAAAGTTTACAAATTGCATTGGGAAAAAACAACTTACATCAGCTTTCGGATCACTTTCAGGTGACTGACACGGCAGCTGTACTGTGGTTCCTTCGGCTACCCTTTGTGCAACAGGAGATTTGAGAAAGTGTTTTCTCATGTCTGCAAAATTTGAATTTTTGAGTAAAAAGAGTGCACCCCAAGTCTATGATTTTATTTCGTTAAATGGAGGAAAAAGAGGGAGGAAGAGAGAGGACTGATTGGCGAGCATTCAGTTTTGGTTTCTCAAGTGTTGCACCAAGCTCATTTAATCGCCCAAGAACGCAACTAATTGGCGATTGGTGGAATGATGCAACAAGTTTTGGTACATTAGATTACGATAGACTGGGACACATTATGTGTGTATACATTTTAGGATCTAGATATATACATAATGTGAGATAACCGAATATTGACCTAACTAATGTTGACTTATCAGCTGTATCCACCCCAATGTACAGTAACCTGTTGGTGAGGTATAGTTAAAAAGAAGCGTACCGCCATGCAATATATGCAAACAGACAAATACAACCAATCGTATATCATGGCGGAGTGGGATGAGGGTGCAATTTGAAATATTTTTGGGGTTGGTAGGCGGTTAGATGTATACGTTTACAACATGGTTTTGACCATCAAGAAAACGGGCGAAGGAAAACAAAATTACTATGCATAACAATAACAGAGACATATGTGTCAAACACTTGGCGCATGTTCATTGAATATTGAACACCATTCGCTTTCGGGTCGACATCCTGTCACTTATTTCCGTATAACTATATTTGTTCGAAAGGAAGGAGGAGGGGGGAGGAGGAAACTTGATATCTGGTTCATGACCAAATAAAAGTATCATGCCTTTTGGGTCGTGTGAAAGTCTTAATGACTTTTCTTGAGCAACAGAGAGATGTATATTTTTTTTGTGAGAAAAAGGAAGAATATGAAGATATATAGTCGGAAAGAAGTGTGAATATGATTGAGCAGCTGACTGACTGGCCGAAGAAGAGGCATGTAAAAAGACGTTTTCGAAAATTTGGAAAACAAATTGATGGGAAAAAATGTGGAGGTAGTGGGAGAGAGAGAGGGTGTCATTTATATTATTTTGGTGGTGTTTTGTGGTTGCACAAAGAGCACCAGCAGCAGTAGCAGGAAGGAAGAACACATATGCATACATACAAATGTACGCAACCTCTTTTCTCTCTCATCAAAAACTGACAATGAATAGGCCAGGACAATGAGAAGTAAAGGGGGGAAGAGAGAGGGGCGGGTTCATAATAGGCGTATCTGATTGAGATCATGAAGGTCCTCAGCATAGATAGTCGTTGTTTGACATGGGTGGGAAGTTATGTAACATTCTTTTTGGAACAAAGAACCTAAGAACTATGACAAAAGAAGAATATCCTGACAATAACCAGCATCGAAAGAGCAAATCAAAATAAAATGAATGAAACTGGCGCAAGTGACTGCGAGAAAAATCCCAGGAACGGATAAAGCTTGAATTTCAATTTGTGTAAGGGTTTAGAGTGACAGCAAATTGATGAGGCACTACTGGCACCCAAACCAAACCAACAAAAAATGGATAACTAAACAAAAGGATAGTAGTATATATTCAGATATATAAACATTTCTGGTTGACATTTATGATAGGAGAATGATTTGAGAAGGGGAGTGGTTGGGTGTGTACACCCATTGGTGTCAAAGCTCAAGGGACCACTAGGGGGGCATGTTTATGTAAATGAATGACTATAGGGAGGGATACCATGAATGTCATCTTTTTTATCAATTGCGCAATCTTTTATGGGTGTTCTTCGTGATTGTTATCTTGTTTTATAAGGGGCTTTATGACAACGTTCCTCTGCGCAATAAATTAATGATTACGAGAGCCAAAAGATAACAAAAAAGTTTTTTTTGTTTTGGAAGACTGGTCGTACCAGTAGTGAATAGACACAACCACCACAACTTTTGACATTTTGTGTCTCCCACTATGCAAAACAGTAAATGAAATAGTGAGAGAAAGAGGAAAGGCAAAAGAACTATGAATAGGCGTCCCGTGTACAAAAGAAATGCAATTAGCATGGTAGGAAGGAAGAAGAAAAGACAGGGTACGTTTTTCCGTATTTTTATTCGCCCATATTATGAGGAAAGAATGGAAGCTCAAAACTAAAGGTATGCAAAACGACGGCGAGGAGGAGGAGGAGATAAATCACCGTGTCATAGTGTAATGGAGAATATTTTGGGGGTTAAAGGGTTGTCATTAATCAGGTATACGAGCAGTCAAATGTTTTGACTTACAAGCTAGATGCACTGTTGCCACGTCTGATGCGACAACTTCTTGATCACCGTCGGTTGATGCGTAACACTGGCAGGTGAATGCGTCGTCGTGTGCGGCGGTTGTATCGACGTCGGCACGATTGATGTTGATCGAGGATTCGATATAGGAAACGGAAGTGGATTCGTCGATGCCCGTGTGATTCTCAACTCGTGAATCGTCAAGCTGAAAGTTTGATATCATTTGATACTAGTTGGTGTGAGAATTGGTATACAACATTACGCAACACTATTTACCTATATAGCAGTGTCAATTCATGTCAAGATAAAGAATATTCGAACTCAAATATACATATGTATATATAGAAAGAAAAACGAGCAGATAAACATAATTTTAGGGTGAAGGATATTTTCTCCTCAATTTCTTCCTATTTTTTCTTTTTGCGTCTTTCTTCGAGATAATTGTGAGGTTTCACTTTATGTAAAACGACACCATGGGGAAGAGAGAGACTCGCAAAACTTTTGGAATGTTTGGAAAATACGGTTTTTTTGTTGTTGTATAAAATTTGAATATGAAATTAGATTGGGGAGGTTGGTTTGGTTTTTTTGCGGCGAATGCGGGTCGTTTGAGACAAAAAGGGCAGAATTTTTCTCATGATTAATCGAGTGTATGAATGCACAATTTGCACACATGATGGAAGATTCGGGACCAATTCAAAAGAGTGTATTACTCCTTACTTTCAGAAAAGTTCAAAGTATCTAGTCCGAAATATTCAATTACAAGTTCAATTTGCATTCGGTTTTTATTGGATCACTGTACACTTTTATGTGACATTTTCCCATTTATTCTGTGAAAATAGTTTGAACCGTAAACAAGACCAAATACGAAAATTCAAGAGAAAACTAGAAAGTAATACCCGAAACCGAACAATGTATACTGAGAATGCGGTGAACCGAATAGCAAAAATCCGCTATTGAAATCGTATAATATGTAAGTGCGAAAATCGGGTCATCATTGATAATACGCGCATAATTTGGACATGAAGATGGAAAGGATTTTCATACACTAATACAGGCGGTATATACATCAAAGCATACATTCAAGTGTATTCTTTATTCATTCCAGAATAAGGAAACTATCCTTCAAGGTCTCCCGAAAGGTTTTCTCAAGTATTTACAAAAGTGTCTCACTCTCGTGTTCACACACCGTTTGTATACATTTTGACACTTTATGCCAGATGTTGAACACAAACCAATTGCAAAAAAAAGTTTACCCGTCCCTACATTCCCGCACCAAATGGTGCTAATGGATTATTAAGTAAACTTTTGCACCATTATCAACCTTTGGTGTTGAGTTAATAACATATACAAATATTATTGTTAGAAACTTGGAGTTTTCGATGGGAAAGTGATGATAAGAAAAGACAACAAACCCATTTGCTACTACATTTGAAGCGGATTTTGTTCGCATGATTTGCACGGCATTTTAGACGAAGCGGCTTGTTCCGAATGACATATCCTGATTTGGGATGGGTTGTTATTGTGATCTCATCCATAACTGTAATACATGAACTATAAGTAAGTACAGAGTAATAAAAGTGAGTCAGGAGGGGGAGCTATTAAAATGGAAAAGATGTACAGATGGAAATATGAGAGCACTTGTATAGTGAGTAATTATAAAGCGGACGAATGATTATTAGAAGGTGTGAGTTAGGGGAAGTCACCTACAAAAAACGGTGCAGCTGCAGCGCACTCGGATTTCATGAAAAAGTGAACATTACTACAATTACAGCACAGTACGGATGACAGATGTACTTGTGGAGGATAAAGTTTTGGGTGAATAAAAAACAAATATGACAGGAGGGGGGAGGGCAATGAAAACCGGGAAGATGGGGAGGAAGAAGATAGTGGGCGGGCGGGAAAACCGAATGAATGAAAGCAGACAAAGGTCACGCCCACTTTTTTGAGTGAAAAAGAGGTTTTTGGAACGTTTCTGGAAGAGCAGCGGTTTTTGGAAGACTGTGTGGAAGGAACGTGACTTATTGGTAGCGATGAAATATAATATTTTGGGAGAAATTTGAGATGGGAATTTACTTTTTAATATTGGAAGACTTTTAGAACCAACAAATTTGAGTAACATCAAGATCACCACAGGTGGTATTTCCCATATTAATCAAACGAAAGGACGCCTCTCCTTCTCAATTTCCGGAAAAACAATTGAAACATCGCAGTGGGTGGTCCAATACTTCACAATTCCATCTTCTTCCTACTCCTCAAAACTTTTTAATCCTTTCGGAATTCTTATCGTCTATTTTGATCTGTATATGGCGAAAGAGCCCTCCCCATAGAATCGAAAAATAAACAATAAGAGGGGATGTGTTTGTGTAGAGCAACCAACAAAAAATATATAGAAAAGGAACAGATTTAAAATGAAGATTTTTTTGTTTTTTTTTTTTTGGAAGGAAAAAGCTTTTTTCTTGCTGTGACGCAAAGAATAACTGAATTAGGAATAGTCTTGTCAGCTAACAAAAGGAGAAAGTTTGTGGGTTTTCCACACACAAACATTTTTTTTGGGCCCGAAGAACAATAACGTATAGAGAAATGAAGGATGTTATCTCCGAAGGAACTGTCAGCAATTAGTTACGGTAATAAAAATGGGCATGAGGTATGAGGGGTGCGGTAATGAGATTTTGATGGAAAGGGCAAGAAAGAAGGAGAAGAAGACAAAACAAATGGGATGGAATCCGGTTGAAGATGTGCCGCCTGATGGACAAAAAAAAGAAGAAATTCAATAAATGGGCAGATGCAAAATTTTGCGACACTTGTTACCTTTCATGGCAACCATATCATTGTCAAAAATTGTTGAAGGTCACTTTTATATAAATAAGTGGGGTTTAGCCGGTTTGCGACAGATGTGCTAACGAGCCTTGAAACTGTGTATGTGACATGGTTGGGTTGAAATCGCGAAACGATGGGTGTGAATTTACTGCCTACTAAAACATGTGATGGGATTTTTTTTGGATACTAACGGTTCTTAATGGGCTAACCACCGAAGTACAAGTATTGAACATTGCGTGAAATACTTGATACGCAATTTAACGTCGGTGTATTTACCCTAATAACAAAAAATTTCTACCATATGAGGTCATTACACAAATGCACACTTCATTAAACTATCACGACAGCAAATCTAGATACCCATATCGTATCTCCAGATCATTCTATTAGATAAGACACGTAATCAATCGGATAATATTATTCTTATATTCAAATAGATATGTCCTTCCCAAATGCCACATTAAAATGAGCAATATAAATGTGCTTACAACCCATACCGATGACGAGTCAATAAAAAGAACAGTACAAGGACGAGGGAAAAAACGGCTGTTTGGTATAATACGATTATTCAAAAAAAAAACAAGTGAGTGTAACTGACGATAAGTAATCGAATTAGGACAAGAATATTGAGAATTGTAACATGATAGTGACATTGTAATTCGAATAGAGAAAGACAACAGCTGTAGATGGTTATTTATGTACGAACCGTATTGTGCTATGGAGGGTAATTATAAATACTGGATTCATATTAAGCTGGGTACAAAGAGTAATTAGGAATTGCGTAGTAGGTAGTAGTATCTCGATGAGGAAATCGACTACCGTAGATATCTATCTATTTGCTCATGGAACCATTGTAAACAACGACAGTTTTAGTGTGTCATGGAATGATAATGATGACTTATGATTTGGGCCAAGTGTCAAAACATACAAACAAACAATGGGGGTATCATAGGGCTTAGGTTAACAAAGAAATGGGAGGAAGGAGGTGGATACAGGTGTGGGATGTGAAAAAAAATTTGCGGCTTGATTTTCTTTGATGTTTTTAAAAAGGTTTATATTTGATAGTTGTAAAATAGATTTTTGTTTTCGTTCGGTTTACAGCCCCCTCAATTTTCCAAACTATTTATTAGTAATGTTTCAAAATATCCTTGATTCCTGGTCATCACCCAAATACCCGGGGGTGTCAGATATCTACCACAAATCTAGAAAAAATTTGGAGAAGGATATAGGATAATCGCAATCAATCATATAATATGATAGGTTCCTCCATGTGCTCAACCCATTATTTTACACCTCGGAAGAAATAAGAGAGAGAGCCAATTGTTTCAACGGCTCACCGACAAAAACACAAAAAAACCACACCAACAGCCGCAAAATATTCGTAAAGTGATTCATGATGATGAGGATGAGCAAATAAAAAACAAATTTTGCAAAAGGACGACCGCTATATGGTAAAAGAATGTTACAATAACAAATGAATAAATGACCGATTGGTAATCAAGGTGGTTGGTGATGGGGCGGCGAAAGAATAAATAACAATTTAGGCACCAGTTGGCGGGATGAGGGTGTCGAATGGGTGGGGGATTAGCGGGGATGGCGGTGTGTTAAAACATCAGAAGAGGAGTAGGAAGTCAATTATGTGCAAAAAGGTTTGGGTTTTTTGCCGGATGAAGGTGATAATTGGTAGGGGTTTTTTTCTTATGCGAATCAATATTTATACAATACAACTGCCATACTAATCCAAACATATCAAGTGGGGGTCAAGAACTTACTTGATTTGTAATCCAAAAAGTAGTCGCTATAGGCTTCATAATCTGCGGTGGGCATCCTTCTCTGAAGAAATAAGCAAATGAAAGAACAAATTTTTAGAGGCAAAAAGCTTGTAATAAAAACCAGATGGTTTGTGGGAAAACGACAAATGACCAAGATGACGAAGGAAAAAAAAAGAAGGAAAAAAGAGACAACTTTTACATCTCTTCATGATGATTTGATTTTGTATAGAAATACTTTTTCTTGTGTTTCAAATTGTTATGTACACACACACAATAACATGGTGGTCGAAACGTTATCAGTTTTTAGTCAGGGTAAAGGGAGCAACAATTGATAAAAATGAGGCGCAAAATTTTTGGGGACCCCATTCTGTCTCCCATCATCATCATCAAGGGCCCCGTTGTCATTCAACGTTTTTCCCCCATCCTTTCTCTCATATCACACAGTTGATGGAAGCGCTTTTACCTGAAAAGAGACGAGGAGAGGAATTGTTGTAAATAAACTTAATGAATGTTTATATTTGCAAGAAAAACTTTTCAAAAAAAAAGAAATTTACACATAGTGCAACTCCATACAACTTCCGATTGTCCCGACACCTACCGAAAAAGACACCACGCCTATTATCTCTCTAGGGTGTCGTAATCATATGAAAGACACTCATTGGTAATGTTATCGTTGTTCGAAATCTCATACATCTATAGTATTCATATGAAAGATTGACTCTTGGTTTATGGTATATGAGAAAGTATGTTCTTCTTTTTTTTAAATAAGTATCAATAGTATATACAAGTAAAAGAATTTGAAATAACTTTTACAAAGAACTGAATATGTAATAATTTTGAAGTACTCAAATTTCTAGACCGAACAAAAATAATTATACTCGCTTCTGCCTTTAATATAATCTATTCATTTATACCACAACCATTCGTTCGCACTTTATAATCTCATTTCTTTCTTCTTCGGTGTCACCTCTTCGTAATTCAGTTTGATTCATGAAATGAACTCCGAGAATGGATTATCTCATTTTGACACCCTAGTTGAAATAAGGCAAATATAGATATGAACACAAAGATATGTTTTGTCAGCAGGCATGGCAGATTACGTAGACTAGTGGCTCTCAAGCATGTACTATTACATTACGCAATCATGTATCGAGAGTTTATATGTGTCAATAGACAGGTGGATTTGCTACTGGTCCCATATGTTGCATATATAGGGATTAGGAATACAAAACAAGCTGGAAACAATCCCAAGACCCTAAAACCTCCTCCATTCATTTCCTAGTGTCGGTAAAGTTGTCTTAAGAGTGGTGGTTGTCACCAACCACCTGTACAGCTTCATCCTGCTCGAGGTCATCATCATCATTCATCTCTTCATCGGCTGACTTGAAAAAACTTTACAACGATTATTGTTATGCAACATCAGCAACTACGAACACATCTCGTGTCAATGGGTCACTCATTAATACCGCGCTTCCGTCTCTTTGTACCAAAGGGGATTCGGAGTGAACAATTGTTACGATGTGTCGAATCACTATTACATATTCCAAACACTGGTCATATATCAAACCAACTCTGATTGTTGCGTGTCACACATTACATTTCGGCTCCTAATCCTCGCCGGATAATACATTATTTCGGAGTGGACGCACGTGTCTAATGGCTCTCTTGGCTCTAAACGCGGCTCTATTTCGAAAACGGGACGACGGCGGTGGCTTTGAATGTTCAGGAAGAAGCTCGTTCTGTGTGACTCATGTTAGAAGTTTAGAATTATGAGACAGAGGGATACATTGCTGTCGTTTTTTGTCTGCGATTTTACGCCTAATTTAACCCACTCATCTTATGTACCGCAAGATGATCAAGGAGACTTATTAAAAGAAGGGGCATATGCACAAAACAATTATGATTGGCGGTTTTCTAAGATGGTATTGAATAGGGAGGAAGGAAGGAATTATAATATACCATTTACCTTTGGACTGTTTAACATCATTTATTATCTACCAGGCAATGAAACTACATGTAAACGAAGATATGGCTATTTGAAAAATGATGAAGTGTTGGGCAATCACTAGGTGATTCAGAGAGCTGTTGTTTTCGGATTTAAATGTACAGAATAGAAACATGAGAACATTTAAACTATAGATCTGTTGTTAATAAGGGTTATTTATATCAATAAACATGGTTGATTTCTAATTTATGAATAGCTAATGTTGCTTGAGGAATCGATACTGTGCTGGCTCAAAATCACATTCGTTGATTTGAAAAACATCTCGATAAGTTCGAGAAATCGCATGTGCTGCCAGTCCGGCGAGAGTGATGTACTTTCCTGAAAAATATAGAATTATTAAATCTAAAAATAATGAAACTGACCGATTTTCACATGTACTTTAGATATTTTTCCTTCGGTGACTTTTTCGTTGATCATATTGTATACAACACTTCCTTCGTTATTACATGCAAACACATTGGCACCATAATCAAGAAATAGTCGAATTCTTTCAGGGCGAATGTATTCCGCATTAAGACAAATGTGAAGAGGTGAGTTGCCTCTTGAATCGACTTGATTTGGACAAACACCATTGTCGAGAAGTTGAGCAAGAACATCGTGCACTGCTAGTGGTTCTTCATCTCCTTCCATCCGCTTTCGATCTTCTTCTTCCAGCAAATCATGAAGGAGACGGAGTTTTAGTTTTGAGCTGATATTGATCAATCTTTTTATGTCGAGGTATACTGGTCCTGTAGGAAGATCAGGAACTTTTATACTTGGCAGTGTCAATTGCATTGTTTCAAGCTGGAAACTTTCAATTCATTTTTAAAAACAATAAATCAACTTACTACGCCAGCAAATCTCAAGGCAGAAACTGCAAGCTTCTTGGTCTCGGATTCAGTTGTAAGTGGTCCATCCATAGTACTATACGAGTCGAAATCATTGACTAATGGTTCCCCTTCCCATTCAGCGACAAGTTCAAGTTCTTCGCAAATTAAGTCAAACACTGTTCTAACCCATTCATATTTGAAATGGAACGAGGATCTTAGTTCGGATAAATGTCTTTTGATAATTGAAGTTGCTGTTTCTTGGAATGATACCAATGTTTGAACAGTTGATAGATGAAGGGGAGTGAAATGTCTAGAAAAAATTGTGTTAATGGTGAAAAATAACTATCACTTACTTTCGCTGTAGTTCAAACGCATACATCCATAATTTGTAGCATCTTTGAATATCTCCTGCATCACAATAAATTGAGCCCCGATATCGAAGATAATAATGAACATCGACGTGCGATTCGCCGAGAATTCGTTGACGAATAACAAGGCTCTATAAATATCTTTCTAAATATGAATTTTATGAAAAAATTTACCTGATTCCTGATTAGTTCCTCATTTTCAGCAATTGTTGGCAATTCATCAAGTGTATGAATTTCGGAACTGTAATTGTAGACTTCTATGGGTTGATGGAAAGCTTGCATTTCATGCACCTAGAAGAATAAAACTTTTGTTGTTTTTTTTTACTTAAAAACATACCATAGCTTGTTCATCATCCGTAAGTGGTAAAGATAAAGCCGTTTTCCAACATTTCATAGCTTTGTTCATGTCTATTTTTTTGTCAACATATGTGCAACCAAGTAATTTCCAAGCATCCCTTTTTTCGAGATTGCTCTCAGTTAGTCCCGCAATATATTTCATCGTATCTTCAGAACATGCTTGTGCAGCACAAAGTAATGGAGTTACTCCATGAGCATCTTTTTCCATTTTTGCTCCAGCTTCTATCAAAACAGTTATTATTTCTTTGTTGCCACTTTCAGCAGCGTCATGTAGTGCGGTGTTTCCTTTTGAAGTTTTCATGTTTGCATCGACTCCTGATTTGATAAGACTTCTCACAACATCTATTTTATTACGATATGCGGCTATCATGAGGCAAGTATGGCCATGACGGTTAGGTATATTTGGATCAGCACCACGGCTTAGCAAGTATTCAACTAAACTTATATATTTTTCATTAAGTTTAATAAAGGTTACTTACCAATTTCATTATGCCCATCATAACATGCACCTCGTAATGGCGTACTTTGAGTATCGGTTGTTTCATTCACATCGGCAAACCCAACTTCAACTAAATATCTGACAATATCTTCATGACCTGCTGCAGCAGCTGCCCATAGAGGAGTTGTTCCGTCTACAGATTAGATAAATTAAGACAATAAAATAAATCGACTTACAGATATAATCACTTTCGAACTCTACGGACCCACGAACATTGATTTTGGCACCAATTTCGTGCTGAAACATGCGATGAATTACTGCTTCGAGCAAAAAATGCATACCAAAAATTTAACGATTTCAAAATGGCCGTTTCTAGATGCATTGACCAGTGGATACTTCTGCACATAATCATTATTCAAACAATCATCCACCCACTTCTTTTTGTGCTTGTATGGTCCAGCAAAAGCCTGCAATTGAAGTAATGAAGGTGAAAATATTATTTGAATTCAAACCTTGAGTCGATTCAAGTTTCCTCTACCAGCTGCTTCAAAAACAACTGTTCGAAACTTTTTCCCATCGGAATCTAATTCATCTTCAGGAGGATCGCAATCGACATGCATTCTGAAAACTGTTATTTTTGTTTCAGGCCACGAATAAAGCTAGTGGAAAAAAAGACGATGCAGTTGTGGAATTTAAATAATGATTGCCATTGAGAAGATATTTATAAAAATCGATTTTTTCAGGAGATTGAAATTGCACTTTTTCTCGCGAGGTAGTGAAGTTGTCGTCGGCTTAAATGCTGAGTACGCAAAAGTTGCGTTGTGTGTTCGCGGTCTTAAAAATTGGAAAATAAAACTATTCATGAATTGAAACATCAACTTCCGCATTCATCTTTACTCTTGTTCATTAAAAAACACAAAAACTGACACAGTCCGGAATCTACCAGCTCCAGACTGCTAACCTCAACGTTCACCAAAGACGGGGAAGTGTAGTACTCATACCGCAATAGTGTCGAAGACGATTAACAGCCACGAAAACTAATAAACTACCATGCGGGGACGTCTCGTAGTAGAAAGTGCAATACTACTTGCCAGTGAACCCAAACACTGGGAGGGTTTCGAACCCCCTTAACTATACATCATGATTGCTTATTAGTCTCGTGCGTTGACCACTAGGACACCGCGCATATGAATTTTGGCGAACCACAATGCAGTGATATTGTTGATAGGTGAGATGAAATTTGGCGCCTATTGGCCCCGAATATGATCTCCCAGAAATTGTGTTGAGTACGACACTCCGTCAATTTCACGGGTGTTTTCTGTTTATCGTAAATCGACACCACATTTGTTTCTTTTTTTCTCAATATTTCCTTGCAAAATTGAGCTTTTTCATTGCAATTCTTAATGAAAAAGCTTGATTTTCATACGTTTATTTTTTAAGAATGAATATTGCAAGCTGAATTAATATTTTTTCTTCTATAACGTGCAAAGCAGCTGAATTCCCGTTAATATTATTTCCGGCAAATTTGAAAGAATAAAATTACTAACTAGAAAAGATTCAGAAACATTTCTCGCTTAAAATACTCTCAAATGTTAACGAACGGCATTTCAATATCCTTGTACGCTATTCCTCATTGCTTACCACTCTTATCAACAGCGAGAGATATGAAGAAAAAGAGAAAAACTTTGCGCCCGCCTACCTTCTCAAATTGCGTCAGTTATTTCATACATCGTTCCTCATTTTTCAATGTTTCATATTGCGAAACCATTCATTTTCAGATGGAAAATCTCATCCCCGTTGTCAACAAGCTTCAAGATGTGTTTGCAACTCTTGGAAGGAAAGAAGATCAAATACAACTGCCCCAAATCGTAGTTGTCGGATCTCAAAGTGCCGGGAAAAGCTCGGTTTTAGAGAATTTAGTAGGAAGGGATTTTTTGCCAAGAGGAACTGGCATCGTCACTAGAAGACCATTGATTCTTCAATTGAATCATGTTGCACTAGACGAAGAGCCGAAACGACGAAGAAAAAATGGTAAATAATTTTAAATCTTGAGAAATTTAGAAATTTTTACAGGAACTTTATTGGAAGACGATTGGGCAATGTTCGAACACACTGGAAGTCAAATTTTTACCGACTTTAACCTAGTTAGAAAAGAAATAGAAGATGAAACTGATCGAGTGACTGGTGCAAATAAGGTACGCCTTTCTCACTTTGAAGATGCTATCTTTTTATTTTCAGGGTATATCTCACTTGCCAATTAGTTTGAAAATCTATTCCCATCGGGTTGTTTCCCTCTCGCTGATTGATTTGCCAGGAATCACCAAGATCCCAGTCGGTGATCAACCAGTCAATATTGAAGAGCAAATCCGCGAAATGATTCTTCAATACATTTCTAATCCATCTTCAATTATTTTGGCTGTAACACCAGCTAATCAAGATTTCGCCACTTCTGAACCAATCAAGTTAGCCAGAGAAGTAGATGCTGGTGGTCAACGTACACTTGCTGTTCTTACAAAACTCGACCTTATGGACCAAGGAACTGATGCCATGGATGTGTTGATGGGAAAAGTTATCCCGGTTAAGCTTGGTATTATTGGAGTTGTCAATCGGTCACAGGTACGATATTAAACGATTTTTTTTGAAAATAATAGAAACTTCCAGCAAGCTATCATTGATAGTAAACCAATTGTTGATGCAGTAAAAGATGAGCAATCATTCCTTCAAAAGAAATATCCAACACTGGCTAGTAGAAATGGTACACATTATTTAGCCAAGCGTTTGAATATGGTAAATTACAACGTTTATGACAAAATGGAACATTATTTTACAGCTTCTAATGCATCATATTCGAAATTGTTTGCCAGCGTTGAAGGCAAGAGTTTCGATCATGAACTCACAATGTCAAGCAGATTTGGTGGCGTTCGGTGAACCAGTGGTAAAAATACTATTTCGTAATCAGAAAACTGAAGCTATACTTTTCAGGAAGATAAAAACAGAACACTACTCCAAATTATCACACGTTTCGCAACAGCTTATACATCAACAATTGAAGGGACATCGAGAAACATCGAAACTACTGAATTGTGAGATTTATTATGTTTTCGAATCTCAAAAGTATTATTCCAGATGTGGGGGAGCCAGAATTTGCTACATTTTCCATGATACATTCGGCAAATCCTTGGAGTCAGTCAATCCATTAGAGAATCTAACACAACTTGACATTTTAACTGCCATCCGGAATGCAACTGTACGTCGAGCGGGAGTTGCCAAGTGACTAACAGAAATGTTGTTTCAGGGACCACGACCGGCTCTGTTTGTTCCAGAAGTTTCATTTGAACTTCTTGTGAAGAGACAAATTCAACGATTGGAGGAGCCATCACTCAGATGTGTTGAGCTAGTTCATGAAGAAATGCAGAGAATGGTTCAGCATTGTGGATTCACTACGCAGGTAAGAATTTCATACATAGTTACGGTTCATATTTTAATTCCAGCAAGAAATGATTCGTTTCCCTCGCCTTTATGACAAAATCAATGAAGTTGTTAGTGGAGTATTGAAGGAGCGACTCAAGCCTACTAATGAGCTTGTGGAAAATTTGGTTGCTATCGAACTAGCTTATATCAACACAAAACATCCAGAATTCACCGAAGCGAATCTAGTGACACTTCTCAAAGAAGAGTTGTCGATGGATGACAGAGCAAGAAACCGAAATCGAAATGCGTCAACTGGTGAAAGAGCCACCAGTGCTCACGGTGAACAGGTGAGCTAGTATTAAAACAAAATTTTCGAATTTACGCTGTCTAGGTGTTGCAGTTGAATGGAATGGATCAAACAGTGATTCAACAGCAACAACAAAGTGTTCGAAACTCAACAATCTTTGGGCTTTTCACTGCAACAACATCTACGAAAATATCTCCACAAGAAAGTGAGTTGACATCTTTGAAGTCGCAATCTGTTAAATTTCCGAAGTTCCAGAAGTCCCAGCAGCCAATTTCTTGCCAGAAGTACCCGAGACTCAACTTGGGCGAAAACTTACTGGTCGCGAGCAGAGAGATGTAGCTATTATTGGTAATTTCTTTTTTATATCATCGAAACAAATGAAATTTTTCAGAAAGACTTATCAGAAACTATTTCATCATCGTCAGGAAAAATATTCAAGATAGTGTTCCAAAAGCTATAATGGCGTTGCTTGTCAACTTTGTTCGAGTGAGTGATGTCATTTCAATTTGCATCATTCAATCATTTTTTTCAGGACAATCTACAATCAGAGCTTGTTCGTCAGTTGTACAAGCCGCATGAGATGGATGATTTGTTGGCGGAAACTGAAGATATGGCGCAGAGACGACGTGACACTCTTGAAACTATGAAGGTAACAGTTATTTGCTTACTCTTAATGATCTTTCCGATTTTCAGGCTCTTCAACAAGCCAGCATCATCATCAGCGAAGTTCGCGAAACACAAGTTTGGTAGTAATACCGGCCATAATGTGATGAACTTTTTCTTCTTTTTACTTTTTGTCAAATAACGTATACTTGCATAGGCTAGCTAGTCAGATGAGCTTTTTTGCGCTTGGGTTTATCCGTATTTTGAATTCACCTGTTATTGAATTTCCCTTGATCTCCGTTTTAACCTCACACCCGTTGCTCCCAAATTATTTTCTTATTTATTGTAAATCTAAATAAGTTTCTTCAATTTCATTCAATCAAAAATATTCTAGGTCGCTTTCTAAACAATTGATTATTTACTATGTGATCGAATAAATGATTTCTTGTATTCAAACAATACTCGTGTTTCGATAGTGTTGGTTTTTAATCTCTGGTTCAATATAGTTCCAAGATATTTTGTGCTAGAGACGATTTGATATGATATTCAGATCCTTCCAGCAGAAAATGTCCGACACGGAAGAAGACGAAAACGTTTTTGTTGTGGAGAGAATTTTGAAACATAAAAGGTGTATTCATTTATTAGAAACCCTTTTATTTAAATAATTTAAGATTCGAAGAATGTGTTGATAGATGTTTGCGTGGAAAGATAATTTTCGAGCCAAGCTCTCTTCAAATGGGTGCGGACGAGCATTCTGAATATGCCTATTTGGTTTGTGTTACTGTCAATGCTTTCAAACGAAAAAAAATTTCAGGTGCATTGGTTAGGATACACGAAATTTGATCGAACTTGGGAGCCAGAATGCAATTTAGAATCGTTGAGTTTACTTCGGAGATATAAAAGAAAACATCTTCTACCAAACGCATTTGGAGAGAGATCTAATATATTTGTCAAGAGTTATCCAGAAGGGACATATGAAGCGATGGCTGTTGTAAATGATCGATTGAAACATAAAGTAGCGAGAAGAAAGGAACTTTATCTAGAAGAACGTCAGGTATATTTGTAATTGCGAAAAGCTTATGTTGAATAATAAATTCAGAAAATAGCTATTGAATCGGAAGACTCTCAACGAGAGGAAATTGAGAATAGTGGACGGTCTGAAGGTATGCGAACACCAACTCCAACTCCATCAGTCGAACTTCCAATTAGTCGTCAGGGATCTTATATTGAGGAGGATGGATTAGAAAATGATGAGAATTTATCGCCAAGATTTAATATGGAGGAGATAAGAAACTCCCTTGAAATAAATGTTAGTTTCACAACGCCAATTGTTCTTCACACAATCTTCAGGGGTTCGATTCGGATGAAAACTCGAGAAAAAGAAGAATAAGTGAAGAGTCCGAACCTACGCCACCACCAAGCTCACCAGATGTCAAAGCAAAGTACAACGGTGATATGTCTATTCGTTCTGGATTACAAGCAGTAGGAATTGTGGCAGCGCGGAGATGGACTTCTCAAGAAAATTTGTCTGAATTTTTCACGGAAAAGGCTGAATTTGAATTATACAATCTACGATATTTCAAAGTTGATTCACTAGCGCAGTAAGTTCATGTTATTTTAAGAATTGATAGAAAGTGGTTTTTTCAGAGATGATGAAGTTCCACTCGAGAAGAGCATTCCAGGAGATGATGATGATGATTCGTTTGACATGGAAGAAAAAGCAGAGAAAGCTGGTCGGGAAAGAGTTGCAAAATACAACGCAGACCGCGTCAAATGTGATTTTCGAGGAATGCAAAATGTTGATCCAGATATTGTAAGTCCGACTTCCGTGTATTTTATAATATTTTTATTTTTAATTCAGGCAGTAAAGGTGAACGAGCTCATTGAAAATTTAGTTTCTTCCTTCACCAATGACGATTACGAAAAGTTCGAGGAAGTATTCGAGTCGGTTCCAACAGATGAAGATGGATGCTTCAAACCAGCAATAATTCAAAGTATCGTTCGTCGGTGTTCAACGTATACGAATCAGCGCGAAAGAAACCTTTTCAAGAAAAGATATATGAGTTTTAGCGCGTATGATATACTTGTAACTCTCCTTTTTTATGAACATGATTTCAGAAGTAACGAGCAGGTGTTCTTCGAGACCAATGAAGACATCGTGCTTTCGGAGACCATGTTCTCTCTGCAGTGTTCAGAAAATCATACAAAGTGTCGTTGGATTGATGTATTTTCACATTCGTTAGACAACAATTATAATTCTTTTTCAGCTTTTCCTCAAGCTTCTTCCACCAAAAATGCGGTTCCAAGAACACTATGATATATTGCCGAAAATTAACGATCACGATGGACCATTTCGAAGTGAATTATTCCTCTATTGCATGCGGTATGGAGCGGAATGCCAAAAACTCAAGTTTTTCAAATATCGTGAGTATTTTATTTGTTTCGAGAAGCAATTGACATGTTTCAGACTGCCCTCTTTCCGATGAGGTGGAGGAATTATATGATTTCACAATCGATCATGTTATCTGTATCGTTCTCCAAGGATATAACTTCCAAAAAGTAAAACAACCATGTTACCATCATTTTCAATCGATGATTTCAGAATCAATTCTATTTCAAATATGGTTTCGATTTAAATGCTTTTGCGACAAACAAGGACAACGGCGAAGTACTCTGTTTAGATGAATATGTCGGTCAATGCGAAGAACTTCTTTCCTTGCCCGGAACTCCGGAAAATAAGGTATCAGCATTTGTTCAGCTCTTTTTTTTCAATTCTCATTTTATAGGCTTACTTTCCATCGCTGGCGAGAATGATCAAAAATTCGTCTACAAGACTACAAAATGAAATCATTACCGTGTTGAAGACTGACATGATAAACAAGTTTCCAGCAAGTGATAACATCAAACTGAAAAGTTAGTTTCAGACATTTCATATAGAACTAAAGTTGTTTATTCAGATGTTATTACGCATGCACATATCATGAAATGTTCGCCAGTGAGCAATGCTGAAAATGATAATGGATTTAATGGAGAGGTATACAGTTTTCTTCGACTTATGTCCAAATTGTTACGTTTCAGAGTTTGGTGCAATGTTGTTTGTTTTCGTATATGGGTTGGCGCCACTTCGAGAAGTACAGTGAAAACGATAATCGTATAGGAACTGAAGTATTCCAAAAAGAATACAAAAAGATTCGCGAAGTGATTACACAGAAAAAAGGACGATTCTTCGTAGGAGTTTATCGCATCAATTTGATCGTGTACGATTTGCCAACAGAGACCGAGTTCTTGATTCCAGACTTTAAAGTCGTAAGAAGTGATGAAGGAATGCAGATTGAAAGTATTACGTATGTTTTCTTCTAAAACTTTTTTTTTTCATAAAATGTTATCTCAGAATCTTGCGCCAAGGGAGAATGTCAGAGGATGAAGCTGATCTTGGAATGACTGAAATGAAAGAGTTCTCGACACCAGGATTCAAAGTCTTCATGTTTCCTGAAAGGTTTATAGAAGGTTTGCGATAAATTGAGTTTTGAAAAAAAAACAAGCAAACATTACAGACCTTGTAGTTCCTGGAATGGCTCATTTCTTACTGAAAGGACACTTTGACGAGCCAATGAATTTCGCAGTTCAGTTATACTACATGGCGTAGCTTTATAGAGAATTACGTGTGAATGCGAATACAATTTGTTTTAATTTCAAAGCTTTCTTCGTTTTTGTTGAACTCAAAAAAGTATTAATTGGGTTTTTAATATTGATCTCTTCTTTTTTAATATTACGTTGTCTTGCAATCCCCATGATGTTTTCAATTTTTAAAAGTATAATAAAGTGCTGAAAGTTTATATTTTTCTTCTATGTATTTAGTTGGATTATGGCCGAACAACTATGGCCGAGGTTTCCCTACCCGTTTTCACCGTCAATCAATTTTCCCTCGTGATTGCATTTGTGCACATATTTATTTTAATTTATTAAACATCAAGTTTTAAAAAATCGATTAATTTTCAAAATTTGTAGTAATATTTTGAAATAAAATAATATTTCGCAATATTCGAAAAGTTATGAGTAGCACGAAAAGACTCGGAAGAAATACATCACATTGATAAATGCTGCGTCAGGTGAATTGATATGGGAATAGTTTTGCTTGTTGTATTTTATCAGATGAATTTCTCCTAGTTGTCATGTATGTGAGAACTGTAAATACTAGCTTCCTCTGTCTATTTTCTTCAATTCTTAAAAACCAAGTCATTATGTTCAAAAGTTATTAACAATATAAACTTTAGTTAACCATATACTTATCTAACATGAAAAAGACGAGAAAAGTAAAGTTGATTGCAAAAATACGTCTAAACTAGAGCGTCTGCTGTAATAATTGCTGCTTGACGCCCGGCGACGCTTGTTTCCTTCAGCTGACTTCGATACTGACTTATTTTCTTCACTATTACATTAATCATTTTCTCAATCAATAAAAATATTTACCATGAATCATCTGAATTAAATAACACTGTTTTGAATAGAACAATGTTCAATCTCTTGATTTGGAAATATATCAGTCAAAAAGTCAGCTTTGTTATAAACTTTACCATAAGACAAATGATTATGATTTCAATATTTTCGATACCCCCACAAATTCAGTCAAATACCTATTTCCATTTCACGTAATACTTTTTATACTGAAAGTTTACGTTTCATTTACAGTTGCAGGGATACTAAACTTATCGATACGTATCAAATAATTAATTGATAAGTTCAATCAAAACAATGTCAACAATCATGACATCACTAACTTCAGTAATTACACCCTCAATGAGCTACAACATCTTGACCTAATCGATAGATCGTATCTCAAAACACTATTCCAGGTTTAGGTCCATCACCTGTTCTCTTATCCCTCTCATAATACTATACACTCTGCTCTCCTCTTCACACATTAGGTTTCCAATCACATCCATGCCATTTTATTCACATATTGCCTATCCACCTCACATTCACTCACATTGCTCAATTTCTACCGATTTTTCTTCCTTTCTCTTCTTTATCTCTCTGTCTTCCTTTCTGCTATAAGCCTAGGATTAGACAAAATTTGCGTTATTTTAATTTTGAATATTGCATAGATACTTACTACTGACGAGACTCGGTATCTAAATGTCGTCTAGTTTAGAGTCGAACCGATATGTGCTTCTTTCCTCCCTTTATATCTATATTTTCTTATATTTCTTAAACTTCCACTAATTTTCTAACATATTTCTTTTCATTTACAGGTACGATAATGGATGACGAAGATATGAGTTGCACATCGGGTGATGATGCGTATTGTGACGGTATGCTCAAATTATAACAAGATAAAATCGATAATGTTACAGACCACTACTACGACGAATGTGACACAGATGCAGTCGAAGAAGATGTCGGTTTGGTTTCGAAAAATACAGAAACTGCCGATTTTGAATGTCTGAATCCGAAACAAGTCGATGAATTGTTGTCGGATAATCTGAAGGCTTTATTAAAGCGCGTGCCTGTTACTGAGAAAATAGGAAAAATGTTGATGCAAGCCAATAACTGGGACATTGAAAAAGTGATTGCCGACTTCTTATATTTCAACAATGTTCCGATTTATAGATATCAACGTCATATCACACCAATAAAGACAAGCTATTCGAGGATAGTCATATGACCTTGAAACCAGATGCAACATATGCGCGACCGGAAAACGGGTATTGTTCGGTCTGTGCCATGGATGGGAATCAAACCTTGTTGAGTCTAGCATGTGGTCATTGTTTCTGCGAGACTTGCTGGAAAATGCACATCGAATCGAGGTAGTTTAACTCATTTTAATACTAATAGATCTTTTCTTCAAGACTATTGGAAGGCATCGCATCAAGAATCGAATGCATGGAATCAAACTGTGAAGTGTTTTGCTCATCAGAGTTTGTTCATAAATTACTAGATTGTGGATCCATCCGTAAAAAGTAATATTCGTTTAAATTAACAAATAATTGCAAGTCATTTTTCAGATATGATCGATTCCTTTTCCGCGATTCGATATTATCCAATCCTGCATTGAAGTTCTGTGTAGGCAAAGATTGTCAAGTATGTCTTTGTTTTTTATTCTTTAACTGAAACATCATTTCAGATGGTTATATCCTCAACTGAACAAAAGCCAAAGCGTGTGACATGTCAGGCATGTCTTACGTCATTCTGGTAAGCTGAACCCTCATTATATTTATATATTTCATATTATCTATTGTAGTGTAAAATGTGGTTTGGATTATCATGCTCCAACGTCATGTGATACTATAAAGCAATGGCTGACTAAATGTGCGGATGATAGCGAAACTGCTAATTATATAAGGTTGGTTAGGTTTTTGAAGTTTTAGAATATCTTTCTGTTTCAGTGCCCATACAAAAGATTGTCCACAGTGTCATAGTTGTATTGAAAAATCGGGTGGTTGTAATCACATACAATGTACAAGATGTCGACATCACTTCTGTTGGATGTGCTTCGGAGGTTTCTATTTTTTGAAGTAAATCTAATATCGAATTGTTATTCTAGATTGGAAAACTCATGGTAGTGAATACTATGAATGTAGTCGATACAAAGAGAATCCATCAGTTGCTGTTGAAGCGAATCATGTGAAAGCTCGACGTGCTCTTGAGAAATATCTTCATTACTTTGAAAGATTCGAAAATCATTCAAAGTCTTTGAAGATGGAGGAACAATTGAGGGATAAGATTAGAAAAAAGATCGAGGATAAGGTATTTATTTTCCATGTATTACTTTTGTCTTATTAGTTGGTTTAGGTCAACGAGCACAATGGAACTTGGATTGATTGGCAGTATCTGCATAAGTCAGTTAGCTTGCTCACCAAATGCCGCTACACTTTGCAGTACACATACCCCTTTGCATATTTCATGCAAGCCGGTCAGAGGAAAAATCTCGTGAGTAATTATTATTTATTGTATCTTTAATTGAAAAACTACAAAAGTGTTTGATCTGCGAATAAGAATACAATCCCAAGATAATGACAAAAGAAATCTATTTTGATGTGAATTGTCACTCCCCGCACTTTTCGCACACAGTGGGAGGTAACGAAAAGAAACTGGTGGGCCCAGAAGTTTATCGATTCATACTGCAATACGTTTCTGGTTTTTCGTTAGATATTTTTGGATAGTTCATATTCACATCGAATATTTATTCAAGTTAGGAGAACTGTTCCGGTTTTTGTATTCCGAAATTTGAAAACAATCGTAGTGAATGGTTTCATAATAACGAAGAATGATGGATTATCTCGGGATTTGTGATGGCTGCGATTATCGCTGGGTCGGTTCCTAGGTAGCAATTTAATGCGGTTTTGGTCCACCAACTAGATACTTCTCTGCATATCTCTCGCGTTTACGTTTATTCTACATTTTATAATTCAACATAAAAGTGTATACCGGAAATGAATCATTTAGATAGATTGATGTATATGATAATAATAATTTTATGGGATAATATAAAATGGCATTGAAAAGTATTTTATGACAGTGGAAACAACGGGGAAATGGAATAAAATGTATATTTTTTCAGTTCGAATACCAGCAAGCCCAACTGGAGAAAGAAGTGGAAGAACTAGCATGGGCAGTCGAACGAGCTGATGGAACAGCGCGTGGAACACTAGAGGCACAGATGCATCGAGCCGAACATAAGCGTCAAACTTTGTTGCACGACTTCTTCTTCTAGTCATTTAAATATCGTTTATTACACTTGGGTACTCACCAAATTCTTATCAACAGCAACTTGATAGTTGCAACGAAACTCATACCGGATTAACCAATTTTCGTTTATCTGTGATTTCGTACTTACCTGTTTTTTTTTACAAAAAGAATCCTTGTCGATCTCAGCGAAAGGCTGGATATTATATAGGCTATCTAATTCTTACATTTCAATTTTGGTCTTTTATTTTTTTGTGTAAATACTTTATTCCGTCATACTAGCTTATCTGTATAATTTAACATCCACAAATAGCATTAGATAAGTTCTTTGGTACGCTGCATAAATCCCCATTCTTTCATTCTATATACACTTTTCAATCAGTTTGAGTGGTCTAGTGCGAAAAGGAAACAGATTATCAAAACTATATATCATGTAAGCTCGAAGGATTATCTCCTGTTTTGGCAAATCTCTTCTGCTCCAACCAGCTAATCCCTAACTATAAGGCTTGATTGAATTCTGAGAGAGATAGAGAGACAGCGGATATTCGCCTCTATATGATAATATCTCCGCCCACTTTTGGCTCACACCTTCATATGGAAATGTGCTCATTTATATCATGTGTTTGCAAGCTACTCGGTTGCTATTTATTCCTCGTCTAGAGCTTCAAGGTAAGTACTGGGAATTGCATGCATTATTGTTTTGTGAAGGCACTGGAAAACTACCAAACAATGTGGTTTAGGGAAAAAACGCATTTCAATCTTTTTTGTCATCGGCAACCTTCATATTCATATAATAGGCCCTCCTCGATCGTCCTCTTTGTTGTTGACCTACCGTACCTCATTAGCCTCTCTAATACCCAATTGAATTCGCAATTCAAAACCATCGATGCCACACCATTCTATCCCCGACCCTTCCCTCCTCCCTTTCCATCGAAATCCTTTCGCAAATCCGAAATACATTTTGGTACGACGGTAATGAGCGACCGGCGTGTATAATCCATGACGTCCAGTTTTTGTGTGAAATATACAGGACAAACGAAGAAATGCAGACGAAATACGGTTGGGTGGAAGAGAGGCAAAAACGAAGAGGGAAATTCGATGGAGGGAAATATAATGGGCGGAGTCTCCTGAATTTTGGGGGCCTCCACCCCATGCCTCTCTCAATCTCCCTCTCTCGCTTCGTCGAGGCGACCGAATACAGTCATTGTATTTGTGCTGCGTGGTTGTTGGCAGTCCTCGTCCTCTCGTTCTGTATTTCGTCTATATTTGGGGGAAAATATTCCACAGTTTTCCCCATCATATTTCGGCTTGCATTTGTTCGCAATGGCACTGCATGAATTCACGGATTACAGAATTGTTGAAGCCCGCGAATCATGTGGTACCATGGCGAACTTGCTAAGCTACCATCTCCAGTAAGTTTGAGATTAGTGAGATTTGAAAATCTGAAATATATATATATCGAAACTGGATTCGATTGGCACGGGCGATTTGCCTCATTTTTGTCAGTCTGCGGTGTTGTCATCGAGGACATCGTGAGGAGGTGAGAGAAGAGGGGAGACTGGTAATTTTCGCATTAGAAATCGAGGAGGGAGAAGAAGATGATGGTGGTGGTGGCCCCGTGAAGAAGAAGACGAAGAAGAAACAACACAAAGGAAATGGTTGGGACACATTCGAAAAACGAGGACATACACATGTTGAGGGTGAAAATATCGATGAGGGAGAAGAAAGGAAATATATCTTTTTGCGAAATGTTCCGAATTTTCGCAACACATTTGGAAACCCCGAGGTCGCGCAATACTTGCCGCATCTTTCTGTTTGAGTTTAAAAGTGCAACTTTTTCAAAGTTGTCAGACGTTGGCGCGTTTCGGTAATTACTTGATAAGATTGCGATCTTTTTGTTCTTTTTTTGAATGTAAAAAAGCGATAAGGATCTTGATGTATCGCACGCATCTGTCTATGTTTCGGATTTCGAATTCTCCAACATCCATCAAAACGACAAAAAACCGCCATCATCATCATCATTACCAAATCAATATACCAAATCGAGTGTATGCGTGTGTATGTTTGCATTTTGCGCGGCGGCAGCACAAAACGACACTGCCCCTTTTTCCAACCGGGGCAATACATACAAATATATACCATTTATACTAAACATGCCGAAAATACATACATAAAATTTTTGAGATTCGCCCCGCGAACCATTCGATTCGGTAATAAATGTTGTTTGAATAGAAGAAAAAGCTGAAGGGAGGAAGGGTTTGGAAAAACACACCCGGCACTAGTTTTGTGTTGAACATGGTATTTCCAGCTCTCACTGACCTTGACAAAACTTCAATTATTTCGGTAAAGTGTCTCATCAAGTGTCAGTTGGGAATACCATTTGTTGTTGTTGTATGTCCCGTTTTTTTCATCCATCGGCATTCTTCATGTCTGCTTGGCACTAGTGAACTTTGCGATAAAAAATATTTTTACTCGCGAAGTTTTACGCAGTGCCAAACCGATTCTCAGATTTTAGCCAACTTTATCGTTGTGATCGTGTCGCACTAAATATGACGTATCATGGGAAAAATGGTCATGCACTCGGTTTATTGGGGAAAAAATACAAACTGAATAGAAGAAATAAGGGACTCGTATCTGACATTGTAACTGGATAAAAGTTATTTGGTTTTGATGATTGGGAGATTCCTACTTGAGGATCATATGCATTTTCGACCGAATATTTTGTCGCAAAATTGGTTCAAATTTCTAGCAGCCAAGCCATTTTTACAACCAAAGGCAGTTGATGAATCGAATGTTGTTGATGAGAATCGCAACGCCAAACTTCGAACAACTTGGGAGAATAGTGATTGATCGGATTTGGAATGACACCAGTACAGGTTCCAATCGCAAAGCTCAAAATACTCCGGCTTGGCATAAACCTACAAGATTATTTGAACGGATTTATAGAAAGATTTAATAACCATATCAACTACAGCGTCTTTGATAATAATCCCATTCTCAATAACATCATGAGCATAGAAGTAACAAAAATCAGACACCAATTGTGCACGACCAACAGATGAAAACAAGTCGGGCTCTTCGAACATGTACCTAAATATATTATATGTTATGATTTAAATAAATTTTTTCCAACTTGAAAATAGCTGTCCATGTCAACGAATCATAATTGACTCTCATAAATGAAGTGAAATTCAAATTCACTAAAAGTGGAGCTGATTCAGATGCAAATACAATAGCCTCGGAGAACACAAATTGTGGGATCGAAAGTGTCGATGTCATTTTGAGTGGCCATAATGGTCGAGATAATTGTTGAAGACGGGAGGATGGTCCATTGTTTTCAACTAGAACCGATGGATATCCACCTTGGGTGAACCAATACTCATAGATCTATGAAAGTATAACAATAAAGTTTGGATTATTTTTTAATACTCACCTGCCCAACAGTTGCATTTCTATCAACCCGAATTTGATCGAAATATGACGTAAAAGTGGTTAAATTGAATGATGAATGTGATCCAACTAAGCCTTTGATAACTGATAACATAAATTGTTCACCCACTACTGATTCGAGGGTATCAAGAAGAACAACACCTTTTAGATAGCAGTGTCGATTGATCTGAAAAAATTGTTATCCTAATAAGCAGATGTTCTTTTGCTGTTCGATTTCTTATCATTTTCTGACATCCCTATATAGTGCCTATTATACTTTCACACATATGTGACAAAATATTTCCTCGTAACCTTTTTTCTTATTCTATCGATCCTCCTATTCTCATTCATTAACCTATCGTTACTCTATTTTCCTATTTCCTCTATAGTATATAATCCTCCTTATTTAAATGAAGAATCAGTTCATTCCCTAGATCTCACCAATTCTTGTGTAATATTCTCCGGCATCAACAACGAGTGTCCAGGACTCAAAAAGTCTTCCACCAGTTGAATCTCGACATATTGTGACAGTTGGAAACGTTGTAGTTTTATCTCATCAGTGAGTAATGCCTTGACAACTTTCACTGCCAACCAATCAGCGATATCTTCTTGTAGACATATATATTGCCAATTATCGATTGTTGCCCGATTTCCAATCCAATGATGTGCGAGCTCATGAGCTATCAGGTAGATCAAATGAGCATCATCTCCTGTTGATGCGAGACTTTCTGATATTGTGATATGCCCCCAGTTTTCCATTCCACCATCATAGTTTTTCACCATGATGAAGTCGATCTAAAAGTGTTGGTCAAGTAGAAAGTTGAACTTGTAGGGATACCTTGTTCAATGGTAGCGGGATATCAATGAGCCCCGCCAGTATCTCGAAACTCGCTAATGCACAATCCAAAACTCGCAATACCGTCTGACGCACATCCCCGTTCACCCTAACCGTCACACCAAATGATGTCTGTCTTGATAGCTGCAAAAAAGTATTATTGTTATTTGGAGGCTTTTCGGACGAAAAGTAAATAAACAAACAAAATTGTGAATACTTTTTTGTTTTTGTTGATTCATTTTATAGCTTTTTTTGTTGTCAACGTTTACTCGTTCCCACCTGTAGTGTGCTATCTGGCATCACCGAAAACGCTACCAAATAGGCAGGTAGTGATGGAGTGGCAGAGAAGATCGTCCTCTGCCATTTCCTGCTCTCAACATGTACATCCATTGCGATTGTATTTGATTGAGCTACTGTATCAGTTGGATGTACAATCGATAACCGAAACATGCTTTTGACAGCTGGGCTATCAATACATGGGAATAGTCGTCGAGCATTATTAGGTTGGAGATGTGTTGTGTAGAGTAGAGGATCTTGACGGGAGAATAGGGCTTCTGATGTGTTGCCGATTCTTCCATTGTACTCTCCTGTAAACAGCTTGTTTTTTTCAACTTCCGTATTTCCTCGAATAAAGCGGCACTGCAAACTCTTTCGGAGAATGATCATATCTCAGAATCTAGTACAGTTATCAAAATGTTGTCAACAGCAAACTTGTAGCTGAAATTTTGATCTACAAATTTGCAGTTGACGACTTTTTGATAGCTCTTCTAGATTTCGAGATATGAGCATTTTTCGGCAGCGTTTGCAGTGGCGCTTTATTCGAGGAGTAATTATTAGATTTCCGATCCACTACAAAATCTCATTTCCTTTCTCTTAAAATAAACAACACCAAAATAAGTCAACGATTGTTTTTTTGTATCAAAAACATAAACAACTAGACTACATCACATAATTGTGCGTTGGTCATGTTGTTCGATCATTATTTTCATGCATAAACCACAACAAACTAACCGATTGTGAGCAAATACTGTCCTGGATATAATGTTTGGTTGAATCGAAACTCGACAGATTCTTTCAGAATTCGTATTGATTTCAGTGACTTTTCCAATGTATCAGTTGATGATATCAAAGATATATTACGAAAAGAGTGTAGATCAACTGAATCTAGAGTGATGTTATCAGCAAGTGATGATAGATTGAAATGTAATACTAGAGATCCAGAGAATCCATTATATTCAAGTATTGGTAGTTTGAATAGTAGGTCATATGATAAGGGAATGATACGATTAGATGTCGATTGGCAGAATAAAAATTGAAATAATAAAAAATAAATGAGCATTATTGGGATGCGAAAGGTGGGCGAGAATTATGGAAGAAGAAAATGGTCAGCTTCTCGTTTGAGTTTCGGTTTGCATAGTGGTGCCCGTACCACTCAAGAACTTTTCATTTCCGTTTTCGAGCAAATATTAAGTTACTGTGCGGATTGAATTGGTCAGTGTTGTGAAAGTTGTTGAACGGGAGGAGTAGTGAAAAAGTGATGAGTTGTTTGCTATTTCAACGAGCCAGGCTTCCTTTCGAAACCTTAATTTTTTTATCGGTTAACCGATGGTCGTGAGAGAAGTAAACATTGGGATCTTGTTGGTCAGAGGCGCTGATAAGTTTAAAAGAAAACCAATGTTTTGGGAGCTTTTTTTCGAGAACCTTGGTCATGTGAAACAATTATGAACCTAATTTTGTGGCGGACAGATGAAATACATTCAAAAACTTTCGGTATCATTTTGAGAACATGAAATTTCCAGGCGATGAAGAAACATCTAGCGATGAAGAAATATCTAAAGATATATCGGGACCCTTCTACAATCGAGGACCGAAAAAAAATCGAGGACCGAAAAAGTCTTTCGGTCCTTGATTCTAGAACAGTGCCGATATATCACTCATCCAACATTCAAGAGCTATTCATAGACGTCCCTCAATTATACATTTCAGATTTTGTGTAGATCACACTATACAAAACACCCACGTTCATCATTCCCCATGATTTGCAAAACGTCTTATTTTCCCACAACACACATATTTTTTTCGGTAAAAGTGCGACTGAAAATTGGTGTACTAACAAAGAGTTCATCAATTCTATATAAGTACACATATGCCACCAATGAACATCTGGCATTTATCAATAAAATCATCGTAATTGCTCAGACTGATGTCATCATCATTTCGTAGATTTGTTATATATCTACAATGCTGCACCTGTTTTCTCTTCTGCTTCGATGAGTAATTAGAAATGAAAAAAAGTTTATGATGCTCGTCACTCTTCACTTATTTCTAGTACATATACATACATAATTATGATCATAGTACATGTTCCATGATAATGATATCAAAACATAATATTTCCCTCCAAATACGAATGTTATTCAAGTTTTCAAATGGCGTTCCCATCGGAATTATATACATTTTTGATTACATGTTCCAAAATCAGCAATTATTTGTACTTTTCATGTTTTTGACTGAAAATACTGCAACTAAGGCTACTGTACTTTCTATGAGTTCAGAGATTACAGAGTATATAACTATGTGTTTCATAACACTTTTGATATCGACTATGAGATTAATTAGAAACCAAATTCTGAGAATGTTTCATCAATGAATTCTTAGTTTACAGTAATCCTCAAGGTAGGTCAAATTAATTAAGATCACTTGTTCTGGAAACCTTTCATCTTGAAATTCTGTTTGTTTTTCTTTGTTTAGCTTTCGACGGCTCAATTTACATTACTTTTTCCCGGAAAATCTTGTCTTACTCTTCCTGTGATTTTGTGATTCTTTCCCCCGTCCCTCTCGTTCACTTTCAGCATTTGTGTCGACAATTCAACATAATAACCAGTTGCCTCTCCCTACTCTAAAAAGTACATTCCAAAGATCGAGCATTTCCGCCCATAATAGTACATAGTTGTTGAACAGAAACAAACTAAATATCAAGCTAGGATTATCCAATAATGGGGGATATAATGGCTATTTTGAGTTATCAACTGCCTTGCAGGGAATCCCTATTCCCCCAATTTTCGAGGTTTACCAAGCCAAAACCACTTGAAACATTCGAGAAAAACTAAAATAAAAGTGCACGTGTTGTCGAAACGTCTCTCCTCTAGACACTATGCTATTCTGTTGTTTACATTTGCTCACGGGTTTGTAAACAGGCAAACAACAACAAATGTCATTCGAGCTTCATTTTTCCTGGATTCTCTCTTTTCATTTTGTTTCATAAACTTTTCGTTCTCCTAAAAGTCATTCATTGGCTAATCGAATCGTTTATCATCGTCGCTCTTGAAAACTACCGTAGTAAAGAAATGCGACGAAGGAGAAGAACGAAATAAAACACACAAATAGTACACATCACTAGACATTATTGAGAACGAGGAGAACTGCTGTGAGTTCAGAGGTCCTGCCTGGAAGAATGGGTGTATCTTTGTTGTAGTCCTGATGTTGTACTTTACACCATCCCCTCATTGAACTTGAAGAAGTGGTTGATTCTCGTCTGACAGCCAGCGAGTTTCTAGTGATAACGAGGACAGCGATTGGGGTGGAAAAATCAACAGGAAATTTTTTGTGGTGATGAATGATCATGTGTTGACTTTTATCGAATATGATACATTATATTGATTCTCATTTACCCACATTTTTTTGTGTATTTAGTCTTGAAACAAACACCCAACATAAATTTTCGAATCAGACATAGTATTACGATTATAAGAACCATATGTTATTGAAACATTGAACCCTTCTCTCCAAAACATTTCCCATTCGTCTTTAGGCAATTGCTCTTCTTTTCATAGTAGGACGGCCGTTCTCTCGTTCTTTTTCCACTTTTTTGCCACCACCATCACTCAGACATGCACTTTTAGGCCCTCCGCATTCTGAAATAACACTCCTATAGGCCTGGCCCCCTCAGCTGATGGCAAAAAAAAACGAAATAGTATTTGTCTCTATCTCTTTGCCTGTCAGTTTTTCCGTCGACTCCGCCCAAATCTATTTTTTTCTTCTTTTTTTCTTTCTACAACCCGACCCCGTCTCCCTTCCCGTCCCGACCCCCAGGGCTGTTGTGTCCTTTGACGCATCTCTTCTCGTTTTCTCCTCAAAATACATTACCACTTTGTCTCATATCATCTGGATCCTTCTTCTTCATCCATCCCTCCAGATGCCCTTCTACATTCAAACGCCACCACTGACTCCGGCGTCGAACAAAGCGAGCACTGTAACGCCGTTGTTGTTGAGTCCCGAAGCAGCAGACGACGAAGACGAGCCGATCATTGTTGACGAGGAGGAGCCGCCGGCGGTATCTGAGATGGTCAAGGCGTTCCGGCCCATCAACACCATGCATAAAACCAACAGCGAATCATCATTACGTCGAGTGCTGCATGCACCAAGACCGATCAGGCCCTGCTCAAATCTCGCATCGAAACTGGATCCGATGCAGACGGTTCAATCATTCTTACAAATGCACATGTCACCATCGATGCCTAGCTGTTTATCAAAGTTATTGATTGAGGTGCGTGATTTTAGGACTTTGATTCTTTTATACCCGGGTACCCCATCATCCCTTTTAGAGGACGTTTAGAGAAAAAACAAGTTGTAGGTTTTTTTTCTGTTCGAAAAAGACGAAGAGATATAAAGCTCGTGAGAGAATGTGTTCCAACTTCCTTTGCTGAGTTTCAATAGTGCAAATTCATGCTCATATGATGTAAAAGAGAAGAGTGAGATGTCTTTCACAGAATATTCATCATTTTTCACACATATGCATTTCCTGTCTATATTCAAAAATCCAATAAAACCAACGCTAAACAACAATATTAGTTTTCGACTGGTTTAACTTAATTTCATTCTCCAAATTCGATAAGAAGTTTGTCTAGTCGGTCGCCAACAAGGTTTTGCACTTTTATCAGTCCTCTTTAAAGAATTTTCATTTTGTTTTATTAGTGTCTCATTCATTACGAGTCACCCAACTTCAAGTAAAGGAAGAAGCTGAGGCGAAAAGGGGGACCAAAATATTCATAATGTGAATTATTTATGAAAAGTATTTCTACGCAAGATATGTGTTTCTTTATGACTAATCTTCAAGGAAATCGTGGATTTCCGACGAAGATTAATTTGCGAATGTTTTCATCCGCAATTATTTCCGTGTAAAGGGCAATACTATTTTTGAAAAGGGATTTATGAGCTGAATAGATTGATAAGCGTTCCGATTTTCTCCCCTAATCTTTAGTTGATTGTTTTGATTCTTTCTGTTGTTCAGCCCCGATCACCTGCTTCTTCCCGAATATCAGCCTTTGTGTCTATGTAATTATTTTTCATGCACTTTCTGGTCCCACAGCGAAAATTAGTTTTTCTTCAGTTGGAATTGTGTGACTCATTCGTGTTCATTATTCTGAAAATTTGCACTACATGCATCTTGACATCTTCTGAACATCCAGTCTCACAAATATGAGAGCTGGCTCTGTCTCAGTTTTCATCTATTTTTTCTGAATCTGAATCAGTCTATTTTTGAGCCTTCCAGACTGATTTTTCTCAAAACCCCTCCAAAATGAGTTCTCAAAAAAGCAACAATTTGTTTACTTTTCCTGTTCCGAATCCTCAAAAATTACCTACGGTAGAATGGTGTGTTTTGTGCCGTTTTTCTCCTTTTTTCCTTCTTCTCTTTTAAAAAAACATGAAAACAGAGACACGCGGAACACTCTCCACTCTTCCCCTTACACACACAAACTCGCAAAAAAAAAGAATAACAAAATAATAAAAACAACCCCTTTGGCCATACTAACTGACGACGCGTGATCTCATCTCTGTTGATTTTCAGAGTGAATTCAACCATATGAGTACAGTATCATATTTCATATATATGTTGTGTCTATGTTGATAATATGGGAGATGATATGGGGGATTTCTCAAGTATCACTGATTGATAAATAAGCACCGCCTCCTTCTACAGTAACCATCCATGATACATCGAGAGCGAGAATTTTGTTCCGGGGTCGGCGGAAAAAACTGACGAAAACAAGAGGGAGGGTTATTTGTGTTTAATTTTGTGTGTTTATGGCAAACTGCCAAATATTTTTTAGCGTGGTCCTTCTCTGCCTCTAGTGTTTTTTTCGCCTCTTTTTTCCTCTCGTCATCTCCTTGTTTTTTTTTGCTGTATGTATGCATGTCTTGTGAGTGTGTGTGTGTTCATTTTTTTGTTATTTTGTTTTCTTGCTTTTGGGAGCTCTGCGTCTCGCTGATTCGTTTGCTGTATGGGAACGGCATCGCGCAGTGGGAGGGAGAGGGAGGAGGTCGGGTTTTTCAGACCCCGCGTCAAAATACCTTCCAACAACAACACAGCATCACAACAGATCCCTTCCCAACCATTTCAGTGTTTTCCGTTTTTTTCCTGTGCTTCGTCTGCCTCCCTATCTGTTGTTGGATCCGATATTCCGTGGATATTCCAACAATTTCTCGTAATTCATGACTGCTGAATATTTACGATTGTTACAACTTTTTTATTCACTACAAGCTCGCTGAATATACCATGGTAAGGTTTGATGCATTCGAATGTGGGCGGAGCCTGAGGATGACTCCGCCCACTTCTGATCAGAAGCTGTTTTGGAACAATAGATGCAGAGATTAACAGATTCAAATATTTACATTCCAGTATCCATCGATTCCCGAGGCGCCTGTATCTCAGAATTCTTCCTGAACTTCCAGGAGTTCAAGTTTTCCAGATTCTCTTTCCGAGATTGTTGGTTTTTTCTATCTCTATCTTCAAATATATATAATTCTACTGACTCAGCTTCTCTGTGAATATTCCAACTCCAGTCCCTAGTTTGTTCCAAAGATTCATAAATGTCACATTTTCCCCTGTCATCAAAACATGTATTTCCTATCAATCTCTCTACCGTATTTGCATGCCCTTTTTTAACGTTATGCCACACGCCACGTCAGGTGTTGATTTTCAGTTTGACTTTCGAATCGCCTTTGTTTATTTACGGCCACTATCAATTTCCCTTTTCCTCTTTTCTTCTCGTAGTTTTTCCTCATCGCTGTTGAGACTAAAAATGTTGCGATTGTAATCGATAATACCCAATCACCGCACTGTCAACAACACATATGAAACATCAGACAGTTCTATGATAAAACATATATATGTTTCATAATTCTGTGTACTTTTTCTCTTCTCCTCCTTTCTCCTTCTAGGCTTCTACTTTCCTATTTTCCGATGTAGATAAAAAGAAGAAGAAGAAGGCGAAACGATAATCGCAGAAAAAACCGACGGGCGACGACTGCGCGAGATGAAAAATTTCTGGGTCATGATATCGTGTACATCAATACATAGACAGACTGTATAAATCTTAGTGTATGTATAATTTAGCGATTGTTTTGTTTCTCTTTTTTTTGTTTTAGTTTATGATCACGTGTCGGGTCGCTTTTGAGGTCAGCTGATTTTACGGTGGAGGGAAGGATGATGATGTTGATACTGTGAAGGGTGGTCTGGTGTCAGGGTTTTCGTCACTGTTTTCTCTATTGTGTCTGTGTTTTTTGGCGCGAAAAAAACGAGATCGCCACCAGGCACCCCCATCTTGCACTTTTTGCAGTGTTGTATGTGTATGTTTCTGCGACCCCCAGGTGTCGCCATAGACCGATTGTCGAAAAAGAGAAAGTACAAGCCGGAGGCGTGGACTTTTACGGAATTCTGTTGGGAAATCGAGAAGATTGGGGCAAAGGAACCTGGCACACAAGGACGACATCACACTCCTGCGCCTCCATCTCGATCTAGTTTCGAAAAAAACAAATTGTATGTATCTACACAGAATCATTGACTTTAGGTTTAACCATCCGCGTCCCGTGCCCAATTTATTTCGTAAACACATGTTTTGTTTATTTCGATTTTGAAGTATTGGAACTGACAACTTTCGCGTCGGTTCTTCTTCGTTCACTCGAGCCATTTAACTTGCCCACGCACAAAATCATGATGATTTCTAAATTGTCATGTTTAGCTTCTCAGACCAAGAAAAAAAAACAAAACTTGTACTTACCAAAAGTTCAATGACGATTATAATGATTACTACTGACTGAAGCATTTCGCAGAACATATTGGAGGAAACGTATCATTTTTGTTGAGATAATGTGTCTGTGTTCTTTCTAGCTGATCAAATTTCCATTTCACCTGTTGCTATGTCTCCCCCCACCTAGTCATTCACGCCATTTCTCAGCTGTTCGTCTGAATTTGCTTCCCTTCCCGTCCTGTTGTAAAATACTCGCGCCTATGTCTAGAAACCGTATTTTCAAATTTTCGAAAAACCTGGCGACATGCGTCTCCTCGACCTTCACAATGTTTTGCGATGTTGTTTCGTGTTTTCTATCAAGAGTGACCTTTGTTTTTATACGTAAACAAAAACTGTTTCGAATCACAAAAACTGGTAACTATGTAGTTATATTTTGCAACCAACATCAATCTGATCTTTTACTTCGCAATTTTTAATCCATTCCGCGACGTGTTCAACACCTTCTAATCCATTAATTATACGTAATACTATCAACACAACAAACAGAATAATCCAAGTGTTTTGACATGATGCACAAAATGTTTCATGTAGGAAAAATTGTCATTTGACTTCCTAATCTCCCACCAGTTGACACCCTCAAGTGAGTCACAATTGACTTGGTGTACTTGTTTGGTGTTCTGACTACAAAAGATTAGAACACTTTAATCTGTTTTTCAGCTCAAAATTTTTTGATCTAAACATCCGTCATTTCTAGCAAAATAACATATGATTACAAAATCTTATTTACCACCACATGAATCCCGCCCCTGTTTCAGTAAACATAGAAAACCCCCCTTGTTTGCCACTTCAGATTCACACCATAATATGGTGTTAGAGTATATCCCACCTGTTTTTGTCCCATCTCCTCATTGTTATTGTTTTTGTTTTCTCTGACTGTCTTCATCCATTCCCCCGTTCACTTCATCTACTTGTTTTTTTCCGTGATAGATGGAGAGACCAGACGTCTTCAGCTTCATCTTTTTTTCTACGTGTTGTTGTTTTCTGGTAGTTTTCGTCGTCTTCTTCTTCTTCTTGCAATCTATTTTCTTGTTATTTCGCTATTTTTTCTGAGATGGAGATTTCGTGGAACGCCTCATAAAAAGTATGTGTGTTTTGAGCCGAAGCAACGACGACACAAAAAGTTCAGAGTTTCGTTGAAGCGGAAACAAAAAATCAGATGTACAGTCTATTTACGTATTCTTGCATGACGTTTCATATAATTAGGGATAGCGGGCTCACATCAGAGATCTCTCACATGTTATTCTTTCGTTTACCACACCGGTCAACTGAAATAAATAGGTATATCAGACCACTTGCAACAATGTGACCTTCACAGTCATTTCTAGGTAAACACCTTTTCGAATGGGTGTGAAAACTCATATGTTTGTAATACTAGACTACTGTAGACGCCGAAATTTGTGTTGGGTGAATGATGCACCATGTTATTTTTTCGTTCCAAAAGGTTTTGTACTTTAACGTTCACACAGATCGACTCCACCCCTCTCCGCCTTCACCAAAATATTTCAATCTTGGTCTTTTCTCCTCCTCTTACTCCTCCTCCTCCTCCTTCCAACTCCATTCATACTTGCCATTTGTCGAAAAAAAAACACGCAATAAAGTACACATTCCTCCCCGCACTTATGTACCCTTTGCCTATCCCTAATCAAATATCGTCTATCCAGAAGCAAACCGTTTTTGGAACATGTGATATTTGAATCACAATATGGGAAAACATTTTTTTTCATTCCATCTTCAAGTGATCTTCTTCCAATATGTTAATCCTTTTCACGTCTTTCCTGGATCATTTCGCGTGGGATCGAAACTGGGTTTCAAAATGTTTTTCTAATGTTTTGATTTTCAAAGCTTTTCCAAAAAATGATGACAACTTGCCCAAAAGCCTTTTTTTTTTGTTCAAAGTGCACTAATAGTGCGCAACATACCATTTGTGCAAGAGCACCACCAGTTGCATATATCCCGCCACCTTCCGAGAATACTGTTATAATATGAGAGAGAGAGACAGTCAGTGAGAATACACAGAAATGAGCGGGACGGGAAGGTATATGAGGGGGGTGTTGACAAACAAAACATTTTGTATGGATGTGTATAGGAGGGGCCCTACCATGCGGAGGAGAAGAGGACCCCCATCCAATTGATGCAGAAAAGACTTATTCTTGTTTTCCTTCCCTCCTTATCCGGATAATTCGATCGCACTCTTGTTGTTTTTGTTTCTTTTTTCTTTTCATTTTGGTAAAAACAACACTTCTATATAATTTATCTCAGTGACGATTGTGCTTTGAAGTGTGAATTTACGAAATGTTCATTCATTCTCCCCACCAATCCTTCTTTAGAGTGTACAACTAAACAACGTCTTATTTCCAGGAAGACAACAGCCATCAGCTGGCGTCGTCCTCATCGGCGCATCCATCAGTTGCTCCATTGCCGATGATATCTTCTGAATCTCATCCAAGGGCGACAGTTGCACCGCCATCCCTCCATCCGTTCGAGTCATCATCAAATCCAATTAATGATAATCTTTTGCTGCTAGCGATACAAGAAAGGCTAGTCAATCAGGTGAGTCGTTCGTTTTTTTTTTGTCCCGTGGGATTTTTTCTTGTATTGAAAAACGGTGAGAATATTACATATCATTATGATTAGGTTGACGTAAACCGTTGTACTTTTGTCAATCATGTACTTTTTGGGGAGATGGCAGTCTAGAGATTTGAGCATAATTATAGTTTACTTTCTTAGATGCGACCAACACATTCAACGTTGACTCAATCTGCTACTACACCATCATTATCACATTTGGGCATTACGACGTCTCAAGCGACAGCAATGGCGCCGACAGAAAGTCAAAGGCTGATTCATCAGATATTATTGAATCAAATGCTACTACCACAAATACCTTCATTGGATCTCGCCACATCAATGTCCTTACCATTGACTACGTCGATTCCAGCTGCGATAAGTGCCCCACAACATGCATTATGGCAACATAGTATGTGTGCATGGCCGAATTGTGATCAACCATGTGATTCGGTTGCTGCATTGATCCTACACTTGCAGAGTGAACATCCACTATGTGAAAAGTATACAATTTGTAAATAATGTTTAAATTCATTGTTTTGTTTTGCAGGACCACCGAAGAAATGAGAACACAAATTGAAAAAGTTGAATCTCTCGAGCATAAGCTGAGTATCGAACGTAATCGATTACAAGGAATGATGCAACATCTTCGAATGAAACCATCGCCAGATACAACGACACCAACATTGGGTGCCAAACAAGAAACGCATTCAGCAATGTGCTCACCGAAAATCGAGACTAAACCCGTTTTCCAACAACAACAGCCAGTCCATCAATTGCCATCGCCTATCGCTCAGGTAAGACACTGCCCTATTCTCAGAAAATACGGTCAATTATTTGTCTGAGGCATATGCCATGGGCGTTGCGCAACCACATACGTTGCTATTTCTTTCGCCCTACGGTGTAGAGGTTGTGTGTGTGTGTGTGTATTTACAGAGTATTTGTCGAAATACGCGTATATTTGTTTACATGTCGAATCGATAGTGCAGATAAACATTGCAGAGGGCCCCGGAAAAAAGACCCGTCTAGAGTGATTTTTCAGAAGCTGATGTGAGAGGGGGTACTAGACTATGTATAATTAGTCAGCATGTTGTTCGTTACTTATTAGTCAGGTTAAAAGTTCAGCCATGTGTGCAAGTTATGTCTACATGTTGCACTTGGTTAATAAGCTTCGTTACGTAAAGATGAGACCTCAAAATTTGTTTATTGAAAATATTTAAAAAGGGGAGGAATGAGACGAAACAGAGAGGAGAAGAAGACGGTTTATTTGTGCAAATTGTTGTGGAAATGAGGCCTGTGTATACAAACAAAATGATGCACACAACCACACAAAATGATGATGACTTTGCTACATCGATGTACTTTTTGTCATATGAGGGACCGATGATATGATCCAGGAGAAAAGTCGAAGACGAAATAACTGGTTGATGATGTCAATTGTTGTTTTGTTGTTATGTTCCTATTTGCTAATCTATGATCGTTCTCTCTCAAATCGACAAGAAACTGGGACATACCGTAGTTGATGGATAGCCGATGACTCATATTCTTCCTCGCTCGTCGTTCATGAAACCCTCGCCCCGCCGCCACACATGAAGGAAAAAAACAAGAAGAGGAAGATGTTGTTGATGCGTTTTTGTGTTGTTTTTGTTTGAAGCAAACACACATGACCTAGTTCACACCACACAGAAGACACGTCAAAAAGGCATCAGATGACGATTAGGGAATGGGGGATTCGGGATGGGAGAGAGAGAGAGAGAAAGAGAGGCGGAAGTTGTTATCATATCACTAGACTGTTGGGGATTTTCTCATTAGAACTTTAATAATTTCAGACACCAAATATTCATGAAGCTGCATCGTCACTTCTTAGCATCGCGGCTACTGTCGCAGCATCAACTGCAACCGCTACACCAACTCAAATATCCAGTGTCCCATCAGTCAGCTCAGTTCCATCATTTGCCAGCCATATCCAATCAGCCAGCTCTGGACCATTATTACAAAGAGCCGCTAGTTCGACGGAAACATCACCCAATCCAGACAGAGATTCAAAAACATTTGTTCCACGAAGAAGTCGGATATCGGATAAAACTGTTCAGCCAATTGCAACTGATATCGCTAAGAACAAGTATGTGGAATGTTAGAAGATATTGAGTTATGAAATGTTTCCAGAGACTTCTATCGGAACAATGATGTTCGGCCGCCGTACACATATGCATCATTAATTCGTCAAGCAATCATGGAATCAGCCGATTGTCAGTTAACCCTGAATGAAATCTATACATGGTTTACTGATACATTCGCATATTTCCGGAGAAATGCGGCAACATGGAAGGTTCGTTGTCTCTTCCTTTCCGTTTTTTTGAAATAATTCACAACTGTCCCATTCTCTGCGTCTCATATGACATCCTAGCCGCCCGGCGCGAGTCAAAGTGCAACAAAACATCGAATACATCAGCTGAGTGTTCAGTAAAACATAACTAGTTGACTAGGAGACGCAGAGAAGGGCAAACACATCATCAAGCGATTTTATGTGTGCCAGTGGGTACCCAACCCTCTAAATATTCCCTCGTCGTTTTTTGTGTTCTTCTAAAAAAGTAAACATATGTATATGGGGACGAACTTTCAGAATGCGGTTCGACACAACTTGTCATTACACAAATGCTTCCAACGTGTTGAGCAGAATGTGAAAGGAGCGGTGTGGACTGTTGACGATTCAGAATTCTACCGACGACGTCCGAATCGATCATCAGCGACAAGAAGTCAACCACAAACACCACTTCCAGACGATGTAAGTGTTTCTTAGCTTGGGTTTTCGCTTTTTGTAGTTTCTTTTCGCTTTTTTAAACTTGCTTCTTGTGATGTACACTACTAACTACAAAATGCGGAATCTGAATTGACCAAAGAGAAATTTCCAAACACATTCGAAAACTTCGTAGGTATTCCCGTCAATTCAGGCTTTGCAAAAATTGAATGAATCAAACGCTTTTTGTTCATTTATGGAAATGCAGAACTTCGATCCGGCACATGATCAATTCCCATTGAATGGCGGACTTGATTCGATGTTATCATTATTTGGTATGTTTTTCCTTCCTGATCACTTATCCGTCAATGACGCATGTTTCCTTGCAGCTGATGTGCAAAATCCTCTTTCAATCCTGTCAGCTGCGGCGGCTGCAAGTGAATCCGCCAAAAGTGCAGCCAAACAGCCGGCGACGATCAAAGAAGAGCAGCTTATGGAAGTTGATCATCCAAACTTGACAAATGGACACTTGAAAGGTACGCACAGCAAAAAATAGTAGATCAAATCTGTCAACTGAAAAATGAAGAGTTTCAGTGGAACAAACATCTCCAAAACGTCCTGCGTCTGCAAATGCCACGATCACAAGCGTCTGAATGATCATCAGGAATTCTCAATGGCTTTTTCAACCCCCTATCAACCAATTTTCTGTCAAATCTCAATACTGGATCACCACAATGTGCCTAGTAAATTATTTCCGTCTCTCATCATTTTTGCCCCCACAACTACTATTGTCAGCCATTTTTCATCAAGACTGTTCTTCTTTCTTTCTGTTTTTTTCCTATTTAGGGTATTTATTTCAATTTTCCAAATATTATCTAGGATATTCACGTCGTCAGCAACTTACCATTTTTTGTCGTCTTGAAGGTCTCATAGCCCACTGTTTTCTCTCCTTGTTGTTTCTGTTATTCCTCTGTCCTCGCACACCCAAAATCTCAGATTTTTTCTATCAACGCATCCCAAAAAATTCAATCCTCCTCTCTTTTTCTCCGCCAACTTTCCCCCCGACTACGATCTTCTGCACACATCTGTTCTTTTACTTTGTTCATTTTTTTTTGCTTCGAACATCCTTACAGGGTCATTCTGTTCTATTCTCGTTCAACGGACTATTCAGTTTTATTTTGATTTTTCCCTCTAAAAAAACCAACCATATTTCATATAATGCAAAGAATACAACTGACAGGTCTGCATTCACTTTCCATTTCCTCATTTCAACTCCATCCCACACACACCCCAAAACCATCATTGTTTCTAATTGTACCTTTTTGACGCACAATGTTGGTGATTTCACACACTTTCAATGGTTTTTGCAAGACGATATTTTCTTGATTTTTCATTATCTACATTTTATCGACATGTTTTATGATTGAATAATACTATTCTCAATTTTAAAAGTTTTTATCACAAATATAATAAGTTAGAATCTGAAAGCGGCAGTATCGTGCGACTCGGCATAAACACGGTATTCATCTTGTCTCTTCTTTTTCATCAGTGCTTGACCTGAAACAAGTAAATTTTCTATCAAATCAATTCAGTATATCCCTACCAACACATCCATAAATACCACTGAAAAAAGAGAGGGCTATTACGAATGCAGATGCTCCAATCAAAACCGATAAGAAAATTTCACGTTCATTCGGAGTGAAACATGTTTTGATTGAAACACCATCTTGAAATGTACAAGTGTCGTTTAGTTGGCTGGAATGAAAAAAATGATAAGAATGAAGATTAACCTCCCAGTTGGAAATGTTTGACTCACTTCACTTTTTGCACACTTTGGAAAGAGATTGCGGCAAAAACAATAATAGTAATAGCGAGGAGTACAACAATCGTGTTGGAGAAATGATATAAATTTGCCTAGAAACACGTTTCGTTTTGGAAAACTGATTAGAAATCAAAGAATACCAGAATTTTTTCCCGTTTGTATGAGTTGTTGTGCGGTGTTGTCAACAGAATTTGAGAGGAAAGTATGAAGACGCCAGCTGTGAATGACATAATATAAGCAACCTGGAAGATTGCAACAATTTCAAGAAAACGATCACAAAAAGTACATTTTCGTTTTGAGCAACAGAGTTCAACCCAAGTCCTCTTCCCCATAGCATCCAAGTTGAAATGATGCACATTGCAACAGCTGGATATCTCGTCATAATGTAGCAGATACGTTGATACGCAAGTGATGTATTGTTGAAAAGAGCAAGACGATCAACATCCTCGTTGCTTTCCGCAACAATATGATTGCTTCGTTTCTCAGCTTCCGACGGTTCTGCACTTCGCGTCAATGGTGTTAACATTCTCGGTGGTTGTAGACCAATTACAGCCGATGTTGCTGGATATTCAGAGAATCGAATATAATCTGTTCTATTGTCCTCGGATGTCAACGCTCGGCCGCGAGTGTCGGTTGCCGTGTCGAGATATCTCGGGTGTGTATTAACATCGGTACGAATTCTCAATGGTGTCGTAGCGTATGGTGAACGGATTGGTGTGTTATACGCAGCAGATTGGTTTGATAGAAAATTTGGAATGTAGTATGGACTGTCGATTTCGGATAGTCTTCTGGATGGAAGATGATCAGCTACATAACTTGGTGAAGTGAGAATGTCGGTGTTACGAGGGAAGGTTGATGATATATGAGCTGAAATCTTTCTTCTAAATTGTTATTATCCCAAGAAAAAACTCACGAGACATGTATGACATTCCAGTCAACTGGTTCGATGGTGGTGCAATTGCGATCCTAGGAATCTTGATAGTACTGGGACCTTGTTGCATTCCGGGAGTTCTTCGTTCAGTCATACCCCTAGAATTTGCATAAATATTGACTAAAAATGTAAACGAATGTAAAATTGATATTTTCGAAATTTTTGCGTTACAACTCCTTTTTCGGTTGATAACGAAATGTATGAGTAAGATAAGAAAATGGCAGGGCGAGAGGCAGAGGAATGCTGTCGACTAGTTTATTGGTTGGGCGTAGGCTGAATAATATTTAGAAGTGGTTGAAATTTTGTTGGGATCAGAGTTTTGTTTTAATAAAATTTGGAAATAGAACTTGTGATTCAAAATCTATTAGTCCTAAAAAAATTTCAATATATGCAAAAAGCATTCAAAAAAGGGAGAAAAACGTTCAAGGAATGAATCATTCCCATGATTACAGACATTTATACCAGTTCCAACCAGAATGATATTTCAAGAATGACACTCTTAAAATTGCAAAATTTTGAAATTTCTATCAAAATGAAAGTGGGGAAAATACGTATATACATTTGTTGCAGGCGTTCTAGTGCTCTTTTCCATAAATCACCATATTCGCTCCCTTTCAACTGTTCATATCAGTTTCGTATAGTTCTCAGCCTTATAATGGAAGTTGTCGTTGAAATAGTCATTATCAGTTTTGCAGATAAAATTTCCGAGCTTTTTTTCTCCGTATATGGTTCGTTCAATACTAAAAGCGGACAGTCTTCGCTTCGTCGTGACTTTTTTAACCTTATCAATTCCCCACAATGTTTTTCATTTAATCTAACACACCATTCTATTATTTTCATTCCCATACTCTTCGGTATATAACTTTCTTTTTATTGTTTTACAAGAATTATGGTTTTTCCTTAATTGAAACATTTCTCTAGACTAGTCTAAAAACTATTGTAGAACAATGGATGAATCAAGCCTATTTGAGAATACTCTGCTATTGTATTATACACCGCGTGCAGCTCTACTCGAATACTTGGAATTAAAGAATCTTTCCGAGGCGTGCGTATGGATCGAGAAAGGTGTATCTTTTCTCGTAAAAGACGCTCAAAAATTGGCGGATACTTGGGTACAACTAACTATGAGTCGAACAATAAAAGACTATCGAGCAATGCCGTTCTTCAGTGCAGGGCTATGTGAATCGGTTCAAAAAGATCGAGTGTCGTTCTCGTATCACTCGGATAAAAATGGTATTTATACAATTTTCCGAGAGTCAAAGTATTTGAACTACTTTGTGAACTATTATCCCGACTATGGTGAGTTCAATCATGCGTTGTTGTTTATAAACATTTATTCAGTGGATCGGCCATTGACAGAATGGATCTTGAGATTTTTGTTCGAGCAAATCAATATTGATATGGTGCAATGGGAAGATAAAAGGAATTTACAGTTCAAAATAGTAAACATCGACGCACTCGCTGCGAAATATTGCGAAGTGAATAATATTATAACACCTTCACCGTCTGATTATATCAAGAATGTTCTCGACGCATTATCTAATAGTGTTGTGTTGAATGAGGTAGATCATAAACTTTTTATAAAATTTAGGATTCTATTTCTACAGATCGACCGAAATTCACTTCATTATCAATTCGGTGATGAATGGTTTTATCTTGAAATCAAGAAAAGAAAAGCGATTGGTCAGAAAGAGTCACATGCTCTCTTGGCTTACCAATTAACTTCACCACAAATACATTAATCACTAAACAAATCATTTATTGGCAAAACTTTTTGTATAGACGATATATTGTATAAATAGATTCAAACTGGAACAAGTATTGTTGGGGGTAGTTGTGTAGCCACTTTTGATGAATTATTTTCATGATGTTTCAAAGGTGTTGTTAGTTTTGAGCACATCCATGACAACTGATCTCTGATATGTCGTCTATACATGGAACTTCGATAATAACAAATATATCCATTCTGTGAATAGGAAAGCATGCCGACTACAATCTACAAGTTCATTAATGATTCATAACCTCGTTTTCGTAGAACCTTACGTTGTAGTTCTGAACAAGTGTCACGAGATCTTCGCCGATATTCAAATAACTAGCAATATTATACGTTGATATTGTTATACATTTCAAAAGAAGGAAAGCAATCAAGAGGAATTGAATAGTTTTCAATGCTTTTCGCTTGATAGTTTGAATGTCACTATGATTTTTTGATACTGAAGTAAACAAAGTGTAATGAATATTGAGAGAGAAAAGTTTACCCTTCCAGTAGAGAACACAAAAGGAAATTAGAAACGTTATCAAAGTGGCATATGAAAATGAGAGCATGAAAAAATACCATTTTGAAACTACTACTGGTGGCAATGCTGAAGGTGGATTGCACATCTAAAATTGACAAAAAATATTGTTTCAGTTGTTTCACAAACCATTATTTTGGAGTCATCTAAATAAATCCATCCAAAAATAATTGTTATGGATCCATAAAATAATGGAAGTATGAATTGGCAGGATATATAATATTTAGGTGTTATTTTTGAATAATAAATAGGGAATGCAATAGCTATGAACAGATCGAGTGATAAAACAAAAAACGTGCCAGTTTGCAGAGAATGCACAAAAATGTAGGGAAATACGGCGTAGAAGCACTTGCAACGGTAGATGTTATAGTTGTAAAATGTAACTGAAATTATAAACATTTTGAAACCCAATAGGTTTTGAAAACTACCTGCGATTCCAAAAGACATGTCTACAAATTCATAAAGAAGACAAATAATGTGTAAAAGTGCTAGAATCGCCAATATTACTCCTAAAAATAACTGATATTCTATAATTCATGATCACTTGAATATACCATAGTTACTCCTCAGAGATGGTTTTCGAATAATCACAAGAAACAAGTTGATATTTCCAAACAATCCAAATACTTCGATAAAAGAAACAATCGAATAAATGATAATTCTATGAGTTTTATATGCTTCTTCGGATAACATTTGTGACTGAGGTAAATATTTTATTTCCTTTGTCGAATGAAATTAGTGGCAGTTTAGAGAACGTGTGGTTTGAGTGTCTAGTTTAATAATAGATATATTACTATGATCAAAAACTCAATTAATCATTCATTTGGGAATCAATGCTAACACGGTAGCTTACCCCGCAAAAGCTACGATCCAGAAATGACACCTATCCTATGTTGTAGAGCATGGTCGAAAACATAGAAATCATTTTTCAATATCTGCCAGCGAGGCTCTCAATTCGAGTTTCAGCCCAGAACATTTTGGCTTGGATTTTGACACTTTCGCGGCTATTTTTTCGCCGCTAATGTCTACGCATTAAAAGTACATGAATTTCAACTGGCGGCGTGGCCGAGTGGTGTGTAGGTTTGGCTTGTGAACAGGACTACGTTGGTTCGAGCCCACTCTTTTTCAAATTTTTTTGCATCCATTTTTGTGACTTGGAAGATAATTTTCAAGCTAGGGTTCATGAGATTTATACTTGAACCTGTCTTCACAAACGATTTTTGCGCTGCAGTCATGGTTAGGTTTTCGAAAAACTTCTGTTTCTGCACTGATTTTCGTAAATTATGCAAAAATACAGGTTCAAGTATAAATCTCATGAACCCTAGCTTGAAAATTATCTTCCAAGTCACAAAAATGGATGCAAAAAAATTTGAAAAAGAGTGGGCTCGAACCAACATAGTCCTGTTCACAAGCCAAACCTACACACCACTCGGCCACGCCGCCAGTTGAAATTCATGTACTTTTAATGCGTAGACATTAGCGGCGAAAAAATAGCCGCGAAAGTGTCAAAATCCAAGCCAAAATGTTTTGGGCTGAAACTCGAATTGAGAGCCTCGCTGGCAGATATTGAAAAATGATTTCTATGTTTTCGACCATGCTCTACAACATAGGATAGGTGTCATTTCTGGATCGTAGCTTTTGCGGGGTAAGCTACCGTGTAAGAATACGGATATATATATAAAAATTGTGATATTATGTTTTGGTATATTTTTGAAATGTAATCGTATAGTAGGGTCGTTAAATAGGGACACAATAAAGCATAGTTAACCAATTACATGAGTGGTATAATTGGTTATTGACGAGTTTTCCACTTGGTATACTCTTGAGAATCGACAAAATAGACTTCTGATAAAGTTTCGATATGGTGTAACAAATATAAATGAAGCTAATGGTGATAAAAGTGGGATGAATAGAATACATGAGAATGAGAAATATTCGAGAGCCGGATGATTGTATATTCCAAATTGACCAATTGCGTAGGAGGCAACGGCGAATAGATAAAAGCCAGGGATTATAGCTTGATAGGTCAACGCCTGAAACTGATATTGAACGTTTGATCTTTGAGTTTATTTGATTACCATCAGCAGCTGAGTGTGCAGATTGAAAGTGCCTTTAGTGATGTTGATACCTTTGAAGGAGAGTTGTTCGTTGATTTTTCGACGAAATATCAATATACAAATGTAAACTGGGGTAATAGGTAGAGTCATATGAAGTATAGTATACAATGCAGAAAAACACATAATATTTTTTGTTCCAGTGACAACATGTGTTGTAAGATCGTAGGTCGGAAATCGATCTTTCAATATTTTAACTATTTGTTGAGGTTCATCTTGAGCCCAGAGGAATGAAATCCATTGGAGTAGAGATGGAAGATAAACTATTGATACAATTAGAACAAGGACTGGTCTGGTTGGAGCTGGGCGGAATAAAATGTAGTAACGATATGAGAAAGATAGAAGTAAGGACCAGAGGGAATGAGATAGGAAATGGAGCATCAAGCTATATCTGAAACGGTACCGTTTGATTTTTCCAATTAAGTTTTGAACAACTAACCCAACATAACAAGTATTGGATCCAAAATATTCACAAAAGCCACTTGAAATATAACCGAGTGTCAGTCCGGCTGGTATGAGTCTTTGTTGAACAAAGAAATCGAAGAAACATGCACAAAAGTCGGTTACCGCAAAATTGATTATCAAAGTTGCATAAGCTCTGATCACACGAGGAGTTTTGAATATTGCCAGATAGATCAGTAGGCTGTTGAATATCATCCCACACATTGCGATGAAACAGTGGAATAACGAAAATATATCTATAAACTCGGGCATAAGTATATTTTTGCGGTTTGAATTTTGATTGTATATATATATATATGAGATAAGTAATCAAGTTTCAGATTGATTGAGTTATTTGAGAAAAATTTTCTAACTATCAACACAATCTTTTTTTATAGTGGTAACTGGCCTTGCATTTTTTGTAAAACCTATTAATAAAAGTGGTGTTATTAGTTCTGCCATAGTTTGGTGCATATTATTGGATATTTTGGCATAACAGAGTAACTCAATTTTTTTCAACCTTCATCAAAAGTTTTTATTTATATACAAACTTAAATTTCAGCCAATAACATGTAAATGACTATTACAATTATGTGGTGTTGTCGAATGCTCAATATGATCAATTTTTGATAATCGACAAAACATTCGTTTTATAAATTTACGATAGGGTGTTACAAAAATGAAAGAAGCCAAGGGTGACAAAAATGGAATGAATAAAAAGGATGAAAATGTAAAGTATTCCAGAGCTGGGTGGTTGTATATACCAAACTGACCAATTGCATATGAGGCGACGCTGAAAAGGTAGAAGCCGGGAATTATTGCTTGGTAAGTCAACGCCTGAACGTATTATCACTTTTTGTTATCAACTGAAGTAGCATACCATTAACAATTGAGCGTGTAGGTTTTTAGTGTCCTTGGTTATATTAATGCCTTTGTATGTGAGTTGCTTGATAATTTTTCGCCGAAATATCAATATACAGATATACACTGGAGTGATAGGAAGAGTCATGTGTAGTATAGTATACAACGCAGAAAAGCAGATTATGTTTTTAGTTCCAGTTACAACATGTGTTGAAAGATCGTATGTTGGGAACCGGTGCTGCAGTATTTCGGATATTTGTTGCGGTTCATCTTGAGCCCAAAGGAAGGATATCCATTGAAAGAGAGATGGAAGATAGACGACTAACAGAATAAGAACAAGAGTTGGTCGAGTTGGAGCTGCCCGGAATAGAATGTAGTAACGATAAGAAAACGAAAGGAGTAAGGACCAGAGGGAATGAGATAAGAAATGGAGCATCAGACTGTATCTGAACATTTTTGGAATGATTTTACATTTGAATAGTTTACTCACCCAACATAGCAAGTTGTTGGTCCGTGAAATTTACAAAAGCCATTGGAAACATAGCCAAGTGTTAATCCAGCTGGAATTATCCGTTGTTGAACGAACAAGTCGAATAAACATGCACAGAAGTCAGTAACCGCAAAATTGACTATAAGTGTTGCATACGCTCTGATCACACGAGGAGTTTGGAATAGGGCCAGGTAGATCAGTAGACTGTTGAAAATCATGCCACATATTGCAATTATTCCATGAGTTATGGAGAATATCTGGGCGAAGTCGAGCATTTGGTATTCTTAAACGTATAGTTGTTTGAAGTTATAAATGGAGTTATGATGATATTTGCAAGAAATCGAATCACGAAACGTGCCGAACAGATAAAATTTTATCAAGATTTTCAGCTCTTTTAAGTAGAAATATTACTTTATTGACAAGTAGGCAACAAACAAGAATTGAACATTAGTCATCGTAGTATAGCAGCACAATTGATAGCTGATTGCATAGAATGAGTATATACGTAGGACTTTCTAGAATATTTCAAAGTCTATTCATATTATTGGGGGATGGCGGTAGAAGTGTGATCATTGATAAGTTTTCGAGCACTTTCAACGAGTTTTGATTTTTGAAATAAATGAATTCCAGACAGACGGTACATTTCATTTCAGTGTTGGTCGTCGGATATATCATCACTTGAATATATAGTTACGACCACATGATGAGGAATTTCTTCGGACGGAAAAATTTCAGTTCAAAAAAGTTGATTTGAGTACTCGAATCACTCTGTGACATTATCAGCATCTCGTCATAACCCGAATATTCAATTATTTCATTGAATAAATCGAAAACAAATTGAGTTAAGTTTTATTGCAGTAAAATTACAAACTGGAAGTAAATATCTACTCCACAAACGACGAACAATGAGGTTGTGTTGCATTACTACTATTTTCTGACTTCTTCAATATCCGATAGATGTAATTTCTATATGGTGTCACAAAAACTAGCGAAGAAACTGGTGTTAAGATAGGGACAAATAAGAAGAAAGTGAATATTAGATACTCCAATACTTCATTGTCCCAAATGTCGAATTGACCGAAAAAATAACAAATAACACCAAGAAGGTAGAATATAGGAATGATTCCTTGAAAAGTTAGTGCCTGAAAAGGAAGTTACATTTGAGATAAAGAATAGAACAAACTCTTAAAAGTTGAACTTGCAAGTTTCTTGTTGCAGATGATACATCGATTCCCCTACCCATCAACTGTTTCAATATCTTATGGCGCAGAATCCAAATACCAATTGTTATTGGAGTACTGAGAACAGTGATGTGAATAAGTGTTAGTAGTGGAGCCGCTTTCGTATTATCTATATTTGTCGATAAAGTTAATCCTGTGAGGTTGTACTGATTGAAACGAGATATAAGAATATTAGGGTCGATATGAGTGGTAAAGTGATCTATGCACAAAACGGTTAATTGAATGAATGATGGAATATAGAATATCAAAATAATAAGTTGAAGTTGATATCTTTTTGGTTCTGAATGTGACATGACGTAATAGCGATAACTGAATGAAATGAATAGAAGCCATAGTGAATGAGTGTAAAAGTGTAGTTTGAATGTGTATAGGTAGAAACAAGTATCAGAGCCGATATATTTACACGGGCCATAGGAAACATATAATAAAATCTCTCCTGATGACATCATTCTGAAATTTATGTAGATTTGATTTTTAAAGTTTGAATCCAAGAAACCTCTGTTGCAAGAAAAAATCACATAAACAAACGAGTAGATCAGTGATTGCAAAGTTGATTACCAACACTGCATATACATGTATAGTTGGTGGACTTTTGAAAGCGGCTACTCGGACAAGCAAAATGTTGAAAGTACACCCGATAATCGATAGAAAAGTGTGAATTACTATAAATATCGTAGACAGCATGACATAAGAAAAAATTGTGAATAATGATTATACAGCCATTCAATTGTGAGTGGAGAAATGAACTAGCCACTCTGATTTGAAAGAGTTTTTTTGTGGTGATTTGATTAGCTTATTTATTTCATTTGATATTTCTTCATTCTACGAAAGTTATGTTTTGTTGAATATGAATGATCACATTTCAGAGAGATTATTAATTTTCCAGTTGTTCAATTGGATCAAACTTCCACTTTTGCGGGTGTAAATTGCGTAAATTACGATCATTGAACATATTGGTTGACGAAGAGGAAGCAAATTTGCCTTATTTTCTCGAATAGAGCGCTCTGTCGAAGAATGATCATATCTCAGAATGTAGTACACTTATTGAAAAGTTGTCAACAGCAAACTTGTAGCTGAAGTTTTGATCTACAAACTTGCAGTTTACAACTTTTTGATAGCTCTTCTAGACTTCGAGATATGAGCATTATACGGCAGCGTTTGCAGTGTCGCTCTATGCGAGGAAATACGGTATAACTAATAATATTGTGAAGTTCTCAAGAACATGTAACGGTAGATGGAACATTATCTATGTTATGCTAAAATGGTTGTGTTTCTGGGACATGTGTGAACTATCATACAGTTTTTGGAAAAAATATTTTTCACACCAAAAGGCAATCCAATAAAATCGCCAGTTCCCCATCAAGCCTTCATATTGTTTACTTGTTGGTTTTCCCACCTTTTTGCTTGAAACGATTGTATTTCGTGCATGATTTCTATTTTCTACTACTTTTTTGTCATTCTATTTGCGCATGTACTATTGTTCAACTTGCACACAAAAACTCGTCGGTATTTCCATCTATTTGTCGCGCAGTTTTCCTCAAAATCTCTTCGTTTATAATACTCTTGTTAATTGTCTTTTCGTCTTAAAACGTTAGTATAGTAAAACGGTTTTTTGCGGAGGGTTCAGTTCGAAAACTTTTTTGGTTGTGAATACCGCATGATTGGCGAGTTTCGACTGGGTAACCTCCGTATAAGCCGGTTATGTTTATGTTTATATTATTAAAATCGTAGTTTTTTGTTTGTGGGCGACTTTTGAATATTTATTTTCCATTCATTCACAGTGCCGATAAATCACTTCTTCTCCTATTCAACATCCAATTCTTATGTTTCTTTGTCTCTATTTACCACAACTTATCTGACACTCCTATTTAGTCTTCCATAACAGAAAGATGTTGCATCATTAGCCCTCCACTGAAAAATCAATTTGTTCAGTTGCTACTCAGTTTCGCAACCAATGACTCATTCAGAGCTGTTTTCCTCTTTCCAATTCATCCATTGAATGTTTACTCAGAAAAATGTCCTCATTTCCGCTATTCCAACCAATGTTATTTATTATTACTTTTCTCCGCAATTCGATACCTGAGAAAGAAAAGAATACCTGTTTTTGCGTTGTTCTCCCAAACATCACCAAAAAAAACGTTATCAGTATTGTTTCAACTTGATGTTATGTTCTCTCAAAAGATATATCTATTTGATTTTGTTACCTTGAAGTGTGTGTTGATTTATCTGTGGGCAGAAAGAAAGTTGATGGATAAGCGTATCCGAACGGCCGAGAATTTTGATAATTTCTAGTTTTCACTTGACCCAAATCCTTAATCCATCTAAGCAATATTCAAATATTTTTCGCCTCTTTCCCTCCTCTCAGTTTATATCCCCACCTCACATTCAACTAATCGTATTTTCATTCGCCAGCTGTTGTCTCATTTGATTCAAAAATATTCGGTCAGATGTTCCGTGAAAAAGACGTCTCCACTCGCCTGATCCGACCAACTCTACCTGAAATCCACGTCGATAAGCTTGCACTATTTGTCGAGCGATGGAACTCAGATTGGGAGATTGATGCAAGTGTCAAGGTAGGGAGCGAAAAGTCTAAAAGTCATATCAACACACATCTTCTAGATATTCGACGAAGGAATTGCTCAGTACATGTTGACAGATGTCGAGTCACATTATAAATATTTTGCCGCTTTGATACTTTCAAAACCGAGCTTGAGATGTCGAATTGTGAAGGATGAGCCGAAAGATGAACTGGATGAGATGGAGAATAAGATTGTTTTGGTATTGCCTACTTGAACTTTGATTTTTCATAATTATAATTCAAGGTTGGAGGAGATAATTTGGGAAATAAAGACCAACAAAACATGGAACTACTCAAAAGTATACTACACAAACGAGGATATCGATTTGAATAATAATAATATCAACCGAAAGTGTACAATAAAGCCATTATTAAGAATTCTTTTATTCCAAAATATTCAAGCATGGAGTTCGTCGGCACTCAGTGTGTCCAGCGGGTTAGGGCGTTCGCCAGTACTGACAGGCACGGACATAGTCGAGGAGTGTTTATGATGTATATCAGATGCGCAGACATTCTCTAGCCCACTCTATACTTTTTCCAATGTCTAAATGTATGGCGTTTTGCTGTTTGAAGCCTCCAGACTTTTGTACGAGTTATTTTTGTTTATGTCCAACAGCAACTTTTGTTCGAGTGAGACACACACATAAGAAACATTCATTAGAAAGCTCAAAGTTCTCTCCCGATTGTTTGTTATCATATCAACACTCCATCTGATCATCTTATCACTAAAGATTTGATAGATCGCTATCACGTTTCGATTTTTACCCACAAGTTAAGGAAGGTTGTCCAATGATCAAGATTAGTGTAATGCTCAGCAAATAACACCCCAACTCGACCCTACCACATGATTTTTTTCTGTGATGCTTTTAACAAAAAAAACGTTCGAGCGTTCTTATTTTTTATCTTCTCAATAAACCTCATCTTCTTTTTTTTCTCGTTCGACCCAATTTTTTCGAGTATGTATAGTTAACTGGGTGACTGGTACCACTTGGAGTTGCTTATAACAGCTGAATTGTCGCGTGATCAGCATATTTTAGTTTATTAGTTAGGTACTCAACCTTAGTAATTTCATGGTGTGAAGAAATATAAGGTAAACATTCTGAAACTCTGCTTCGGTATTAAATAAAAACATGTTTCGTACTATCCCACACAACGACACTCCGCAGATTACGGAACACACTGTTTTCAAATTTTGAATTTAAATTTAAATTTAAATTAATTTCTATTTGAATTTTTAGACGCGTTTTTGAAATTATATCTTTGAAATAATCCAATTTATAGCAGAAATGTGATTATTACTCTTCTGCTTCTTTTAAAGTTCTACTCAACACTGTTTTTTATGGTTTTCGAAATTATTCGTTACTTGTTTCCTCTACCGGATTTCGGCTACTAGCTAGTGTCTTACTGAAAATTAAATGGAAGAACGTGTTTTGTTTTTGGAAAAGAAAAATCTTCAAATTATTCAATTTTAAAACATAATTTTTTGCGAAGAAATATTTTCTGAAATATGTAAATCATTTTCATGTTGAACTGTCGTTCTAATTATACAAGTAAAGCAGAAACCACGAAAATTTCATAACACTCGGCATAGATATTGCCAGAAACTATAGTTCACTGGAGCGCCTTTTCGTATTGTCATCATTCTAATAGTCACATTGGCAACAACAAACACAGTTGTTTCTTGACGTTTTCGTTATATCTTTCATTGTTAATTACTTGTTCTTCTTCAATTTCCATAATGCCATCGATTTATGCGAAAGTTTTGGAAAAAAGAACCTGATCGTGAGCGAATCCAGTCAATAAAAATAGAAATTGCGTAGTGTCCACGAACGGAGGGTCTGTCTAGCCGTGTCCGCTCGTCTAATCTACACTCACGACCTAAACCACCCCACCATTTGCACTCTCTATATCCATTCCTTTCGCAGTTTTGTACCCATTTCGAAATTAGACCTGCCATCCACCGATTAGATTCGGGTTGTCATTTCCATGTCTCCATCTTTCAAATCGTTTTTTGTATCTATCCGATTTTCTAATTTGTTATTTTCAAGTTTAATAAATATCTCATTCCTCCGATTCTTTGCGCGCTTGTTAAGCCATTTTAGATTTGTCGTTATCGATGTTCTCAATTTTTTTGCAAAGCGATAATCAAATAGATTGACATTTTTCACACATAAAAACTCGCCAATCCGTTTCTCTTGATCGAATCATAAAAACATCGTCATTAGTCAATTTTTCCATCTCCTCCATTTTTCCCTCGACCTTACTCTCAATCACTCCACAACTTTGTTTTTTTCCGCTTATCGTCTCGTTTTTCTTATCTCTATTCATTCGATTTCTAAGTTTCGAAATAGTTGTTTTTTCCAGATGGCGGAACCAATATCGTTCATTTGCTTGAACTGTCAGATACCGTTGCGATTAGACCATCATCAGAAGCGACCAGAATCGGCGGATTCGGACAAGAGGGTATGTTCTTTGAATTTTAGAAAAATGTATTTAAAATGAATACAATGATAGTTGTAGGGCGAAAAATTAATGGACAATCTTGGTGGTCATTCAAGAAACCTTATGCGACTTATTGGTGATGCTCAATTTCCATCTGATGCTCCAGTTTGCAAAGTAAGTCTTTTCTAATATAACATGTGAGCATTACTTTTTAAAATCTATCAAAATGTAGGATACAAATTTCTATCTTTTCTGAATTTTTCGTTATTCAAAACAACACGAAACTATCAGTAGTTGTGTTCAGATTGAAGCAGAAAAGTTTTTTAGAAACCTTAACAAAATAATTGTTTCAGGACTGTACAGATGCATTGGTAACAGAAATTGATGCTCAACTTGCATCTCTCGATGACGAATGTGCCACCTATAGAACGTATCTGGAACATTTGAAGACCAATCATCCAAGCTCAAGTTCGCAAGATCTTAAAGTTCAACTTCGCAATATGCAAGTATGTTTTAACACTTTTATTATTTATTTCTGATTTTTTTTAATAGGATGAAGTGGAAGATCTTGAAGAACAATTGCGAAAAGTTTTGCTAGAAGAAGAGCAGATAGATATTGAACTTCAACAGAAACGAAAACAAGCTCAAACGGCAGCTGACCAATCTGCCGATTTATGGCGAGAATATCGAGACAATCTGAGGTAAATCAAAGTTTTGAAAGATTTTCAATTTTTCAGTCAATTATTCCAGAAAAGTTCTGGATGATCAGGACGATTTGACTGCGATGGAGTCTGAAAGATTGTATGCCGATGTGCAACATAGAAAGTGAGTTATATCATATCATAGACGCACGAGTATCAACAATGTATTTTCAGACTTATGGACACAAATGTTTTAGACCTTTGTTTCCATATCTGGGTAGAAGGCACGATGGGTGAAATCAATGGTTTTCGACTAGGATATTTGAAGGAATCTCCAATCGAATGGACAGAAATAAACGCCGCGTTAGGTCAAGCTGTTCTTCTTCTAGAGGTAATTTATATAACATTCAAATTTTCTTTAAAAAATTTTCGTGGTTCCAGATTTTGCTCGAAAGAGTGGGCGTCCAACATCGTGATCTAGTCCCCGTCGCAATGGGAAGCCACTCATTCATTAAATTGCGCCGAAATGGCATTGATGCGGAGACGTATCCACTTTATGGTCAAGGTACTCCATTCAGTGGAACAGCTGCTATCGATCGAGGAATCAAACGTTTCCTCGAATTACTTGAATTTTTACAAAAGGAATTGAAGGTTAGTTTAGTTTTTAGTCTAGATAAAAATTCAGTTATGAAGTCCTGAAATAAAACTTAAATTGTGACCAGATAAAATCTAAACAATTCCTGTTACAATTCTCTCAAAAAATAAAACGATCATCAAATATTTTAGGACAAAAGTAAAAGTTTCAAAGCACCATATCAAATTCATTCGGACGGGCTTATCGACAATGGAGTCAAGTACAATGCCGTAATGATGCTGAATACGGATATTCGATGGACACGTTCAATGTCGATGATGCTAATGGATCTAAAAGCAGCCACTGCACAATGTGATGCTCTCAGAGTTCCAGTATAGTTTTAATGTACATAAATAATCTGCTCATAATTTCTCAGCGATTTCCAATATCATTCCTCCCCTCTGTAAATATCTCAATTGACTGATAAACCGTTTTACCGTCTTTCTAGTTCTGTTTAGTGTTTTCTTTGCTATATCTTGGTTCCGTCCAAGTTGTATGTATCTGATTTACATCTACGCCTTGAAATTTATACGTTATGTTTTTTTTGCAGAGAAGAGGCTCAACTCCCCTCTTCGTCCGCATTTTCAATCGGCGGTTCGGTATTTCGAATTGCCGTGCTGTTTTGGTGTTTGTTTCGATCCAATAAACGGATCGAGGTACTCGTCGATGGGATCACGTCGAACACGCAGTACGTCGCCAAGTAGACGACGATATCGCACCGCTTCAACGTGCTCCACTGATCAGGAATTGAATGCATTGACTGTGAGTTGATTGAAAATACATCTAACATAGCCTACATAAATTAGTATTTCCATAACTCTAGTTGATGAAAAAGTGATTACACGAGGGAATAGGAGAAAATAGATATTTGTCATCACGTATTCCTTCGTTTTTATCAACCCCTTTTGCCATTTTCTTGAAAATTTTTCCCAAGCGACGTTTGAGTTGTTTATCAATTTCTCTTCACTTTGCCCTATATCATACCACCTTTATTATCGTTTGGTCACACAGCTCTCGTTGCCTCGGTTTCTTAGCTTTTCACACAAGCATAACTGCCATATTGTCGGCGTTTCTTGATTTACCCATATTGATGTATAGTTTGTCACATTTCTCTGATTGTCTGACTGAATTGCAACTAATTTTGAATGTTGTCTCCTTTTTTTGAACAGTTCAGCATTTTGCACGCTTTTCGAGTTTTTCGGGTTGACAAAATCTGTCTTTTGCCGGAGTAGATAGGAGCGTGAGAGTTGATTGCATTGACGTAGTTCGCAATTTTAATCCTGGGATGAAACACTAAACTAGGTAAATGATATATCTTAGTAAGATTGTAAGTGAAAAATGATCTTTTAAAAAACTATGTTTTGAATACGATTAAGTGTCCAATAATTGTTTGATTTGCAGTATCTTGAATCTTTCACCCAGTTTTCTTCAATGAAGAAGAATAGACAGTTTTCAATTCAGTGTCCATAGAAATCCATCGTAGAAATCATTTATCAGATCTCTTTCGAATATCTAATGTATGACAACACTTCCAAAATTTGTGCAGAAGTACTCAGAATGTACCCAATTACCCCCAGCCATGCATTCTCTTATCAAAAAAAAAATTAACGTACGCACTTATCAATGAAATTTTGCGATCTACGACACATAAGGCCATTTTTTACATGTAAATATTATGTATTCCGCGAAGGATAAATAGAATAAATAGTCAAGTCAGACCAAAATGTGTTCATTTATGTCCTAGCCACACAAAATCGGCTGTGTGGTCACAATTCTCGCGCCAACTTCGTCTCAATTCCGTCACTATCTCGTGGTCCGTCTCGTTGTTTCCCACGCTGCCTCATGTTCTTCAGCACAATTCCCTATTTTTCTCTGTCTTTCCACAGTTTACGAATGTTTCGATATCTCTGATCACCTAAATCTCTTCGTCAACAATTATCACTCTATTTGTCATCTTTTTTTTGAATGTCTGAACCATCCAACTAGTGTTTCGTTGCACCCGCGATTTTTCGAGAATGTTTGTGTTTTTTGTTGAGCCCGACGACTTGCGAAATGTTCAATGGTGTTTGCGTAACCTCTAACCTATTATTTCTCTCTAACTTCTTCACAACTTTAATTAAATTTCTTACATTGATTGTACCTAATATACGAATCACATGGGCTGTTTATCGAGGCAAAGACGCGAGAAAAAGGCACCACAAATCTCAACGATCTGTGAACTATTCCTGCTAACCTTCTCCGTCTTCCTCTTCTATTTGCGATTTTTCGTTCTCAAACACAACATTCTCTTTTTTTCTCCGTTTCTTTACAAATGTACTCGGCAGTTTATTTTATTTGAACTATGATGCTACGGTAGTTTAGCATATTGTGATCTGTTTCTACTTATTATTCGTATTTTTTCGTGTACTTGATATTTCCTATGCATAGAGTGGTAACATTTATCAGCCATTTCCCCTCCCTACAGTTCTCTGATTATGGCATTTTTATGTGGTTTTCGAGTTTTCGTTATCGAGAAAGTTTTCAGCATTTTCCTCGTCATTTTAACTGTCGCATTTTTCATAATTCCCTACTATCACGTTTTTTCATTACATTTCCTTTTCTTCGGCACTTCGCATCAGTTTAACAGCATTGAATTTTTTTTTTCAAAAAATCAGCTTTTCGTAGTTTTAATTTTTTGATAATTTTGTAGCTTTTTGAACTATCGATAATTTCATCGTTATGGAAAAAATCAATTATTTATTTTTCGTCAATTTTATATGTTGTAGTGTTACTTTAAAAATAAATAATAGTTGTATTAGGAAGGTCATAAATCGATGATGTCATAGAGAAATGGTTGTCTCTCCACTCAGCATTAACAAAAGTTACGATTTCTCACGTAGACCGTTTGAATTGAGAAACGAGAGATAGTGGATCTAGTCTTTTCACGAATCATATGGTCGATATTTCTCTTTGTTGCTGTTAATGATGCAAATTTTGTATTAAATATTGTATTTTACAGAGTTCGCTAATCTTGCTGTTAGCAACATCTTCACTGATCCTTGTAGTACCGCCGTTGACGACCCCTGACGAGCCAATTGAAACGGATTTCAAAATCCCTTCGTTCGGTATGTTTTTAAGATTTGCACTTTACCGAACATCTTTCGTAAAGTTTAATCATCATTCGAAACTAATAACTTCTAGACTTGTACTTTTCTTATTAGAAGCATCCCCGGAGGAATGAATCAATATCTTTCGCATGTAAAAGTCTGCCCTTTTTGATAGAATGACTTTAATATTACGAATGTTTCCCTAGGAGACCCGAAAACGCTCGTGACTAGAATGAATGAGCTTCTTTGCAGACGAAGAGAAAATGTACTCTGACAACATGAATAGCGCCGAACAGCATTATGAACCACAGGAGTTGAATCAGTATATTACGAAAGATCACTTTTCTGGATTTCATCGACCGATGGGTCTACGTTGGAGAGATGATTCACGGATAAATCGATTTGCAGATGTATGGAAATGTGGAATTGTACAAACGTTTACCGGACGATTTTCAGGTTCAAGCAATGCCTATTCTAGCAGAGCATAGATCAGTATCACCATTCGGAAGGACAACAGCATCATCTCGTCCAACAACATCAAGACAATATCAGTACGATTCACCATCATTGGAAGACATTGACTTAATTGATGTGCTCTGGAGAAGTGATATTGCCGGGGAAAAAGGGACAAGACAAGTCGCTCCAGCTGAGCAATACGAATGTGATTTACAAACATTGACTGAAAAGTCGACAGTTGCGGTAAGTATTCATTCAAGGCATTGGTAGTTTACACACAAAATATTGGGGAAGCATTTCGCGGCAGCCATAGTCGAACCATGTACCTCTTTGTTCTTGGTGAAAAGCCATGTAAGCACAATCCACTTCGGGTTCATTAGGTTGAGTAGAGTCCCAATTCAAGTAGTCCGCTTCAGTACCATCCGACCATTTGTAAACTTGATTTACGTCTTTGATTTTGTTCAAACCAATCCAAATGTTATTTTCTAAATATTTCGATGTAAAACTGTGGTATACAGAATGTCCTACTTTTTCGAAGCTTATGAATAAACAAGTTCTCGGATTCATCTTTTATACTAGCTAGATGACCGCCCATTGATCTGCAAAAGTTCTCAGCCGGTACCCACATCAAATCCACCTCGAAAAGTTTGTACCAGTGATCTTCGTACATTTGCCATCCCTGTTTTAAAAAAATGATGTACTGTATATTTTAACGGAGTTATCAGTAGATGGGCGTTAACAGTAGTGTTCGCGACATGATGACAATTACGTAGATCAAAAGAACGGATCTTTATGCACTTTGACCACTGGCTCTAGTTTACTCACCGATTGCTGAAGCGTTAGAACAGTTAGTAGACGAACGTTCATGTCCAAGCTAATTGCTCGTTTACCGGCAATAGATACGTGTGGTTCTTTGAGTGGAGCAGGAATTACGACAGTTCTGCATAATGGCGATAATATCAGAAACAAAAGCAATAAGCGCGTCATTTTCTGTGAAAAGTGATTGTGAAAATCATCATTTTTCGCCTGCTGGGTATCATGTTACATATAAATAAACAATATTTTCAGCCATTGACTGCTGAGGAAAACGCCCGATACGAAGACCTATCGAAAAGTTTTTATCAAGACTTCTATCCATCATTCGCCAACAATAATCACAATAACAACAACAATCATTTTTCGAAAAATACAGTGAAACCAACGGTGGAGAGAACTGTGTCTATTCCAACAGATGAAGATTTGGCAGAGTTATTGGAAGATGTATCAAAAGCAGAAGGACAGTTGAATCTTTTGTTTGAAGATAATAACCAGAATCCGATTTTGAATAACGTATCAATGTCAGAAGGAATCATTTATACGCAGAGCAATTGTAAGTTTTCTATCTAGTGTGGTCTATCGGTCGCACTACATTGTATCATATCAATTTTGTATGATTGCAGTGACTGAAATGCAAGAGATTCGCGACCAACGTAATCAGCTTCAAATTTCAACCACATTGTCATCATCAGAAGCAGCGCCGGAGACACTTTTCAACTCAACCGATCCAACAGTTCAACAATGGATTCAACCGTCAGAGATGACGCCAAATGATGGTATGTTATTAGTTTCTTGTTCCTGATTTGATAGACGAATTCGTTTTATCAATTTCAACTCATGCTTATCAGTGATGTGCTCTAGGGAAAAGTTGAGAGACTAATCATTTTTGTTCTGAATAGCCCCGCCTACTATACTGAAATTTTTTGATGAGTTTGAAGAAGAGGGCGGAGAATTCAAAGAAAATCGCACTATAAAAGGCTCATTAATATTTTTGTCCTATTCCGAGTCTTTCATATTCTCCTTCTCGAAATGTACGAGCAGATCTGCTATACGCTCAACTTGTGTAATGCGCCATATGCGGGCAGCACATATGAACGAGGCTCGTTGCCATCACGCGTCTTGCCAACCAACTATTTGGGTCTTTCAGTGTTTCCAACAACCAACTACGCCTTCGTTCCAATGCACAACGATTCATTACAAGCTGTCGTTTCGAATGGAAACATTGAATATGATCACGCTTATCAAAATGCGCGATCGACTGCTCAACCACAACAAGCTGTCAGCATGAGTCCAGTGTTCGATCCATATCATGCCAACCGTCACTCATTCTCAGATTGCACGTAAGTGTCTCAATTTAAGAGACTTTCAGTATTTCTGTATCTTCCAGTGACTCATCATCAACTTGCTCAAGAGTCTCATCGGAATCTCCACGTTACAACAGCGAATCATCGGATACACCAGTGTCGCGATTTTTCGGAAAACTCATTCCATCTCAGGATTCATCATCGGATGACGAGATTCTTCGTCAGGCTCAATCACCGAAGGGCTCGAAGATCGGACGAATCATTCCATTGGGTGGATCAGGGCAACGAAAGCGTGGACGTCAATCGAAAGATGAGCAATTGGCATCGGAGAACAGTTTGCCAGTCAGTGCCTACGAAATTTCAGAGATGAGCCTTTCCGAGCTTCAACATGTACTCAAGAACGAGAAGCTGACTGAGTATCAACGGCAACTCATCCGGAAGATCAGAAGACGAGGTTAGTTTAATACAAAATATTAAAATCAACAAGTGTCTAATTGTTTTAACTTTCAGGAAAGAACAAGGTTGCTGCTCGCACTTGCCGTCTTCGTCGCACTGATCGTCACGATAAAGCTCTCAATATGTCATTCATGTAATCAATCAATAATATCTCTGTATACCAATCCATGCATCTAGTTTTGCATACCAGTTTGTCACCCAATTCCCCTATTTCTCTACTTTTCCCCGTGATTACCTCAAAAGTTTGTGTTATTTCTTGTTTTCTTGTCCCCCTAAACCCTCATTTCCCCCATCTGTTTTATCCACTATCTCGCTGCATTGTATTTTCTGAAATCTATTTATTTTTGAGCCTGGAGCTATATTTTGATGCACCCACTCTCATTTACTCTCCTGATATATATGTATATTAATATTGATATATCTACATATATATGTATAGCTAGAAAACGGGTCTCGTGACAAATTTTTGCTGTCATTTTATTCTTTTTTTTCATAAGCAAAACGCAGAAATCACGGCCCAATGATACGATCTTTAATATTCATGTATCTTTTTTTCTTTGTGTAAATCTCGTTTCTTTACAGTATCTGAACGATTTTTTCTGTTTCAACGCGTATGCTCTTCTTGATTTGAACAATAATAAAGTAAAAAATCCAAAGAAGACTTTTCGAGAAATATTTATACAAATATTTAATTTTCGGGAGCATCAAAAGTACGAAATACAGTTACATCACACAAAATCACAGTATTATTCCATCATAGACTCAACATCAGCTGGTACTGCTTGCTGTGCTACCGTTGGGCCAACAGTATCCATAGCTTGATTTGCTTGTGGTGGGAGAATACTGCGGCATCCACAACCACCTTCCTTTCTGTTGAATAATGCATGCTTCACGAAGTTTGAGATTCGCCCAGCTTCCAATTCTTCTCCAACTGACTTTGCATCTGTGACTATCTGGAAATACAAAGAAATTTTCAGTGAACTACGAGAGAAAACAATACTTTCAAAAGCGATTCCATTGCTTCGCTACTTCCAGCCTTCAATTCGGTGGCGTCCATCCTAACTCCAACTTTACGCTCCATCTGAGTATTTACCTTTCTTGAATAAGTATAAACCATTTTTTTGAACTCACTGCTCCTAATTTCTGTGCTATATCTTGCATTTGATTGTTGATGAACTCGACATTCGAGAAGATTGGAGAGCTGCTGAGTGTGGAAATCCAATAGCTGTTCCACAATGCAGTCAATATATGAGCATCTGTAAAACCAATCTTAGAACGTTTTTACTTTATATAAACTTTACCGAGTTGTGATTTGAAGAAGCTTACTTCCAATGGATAGTAGCGCTTGCAGTGTACTCCGAAATCCTCAATTTTGCTTAATGGAATAGATTGGTACTCTGATGGAACATCATCTGGTGGTCGATACCCCTCCGGGTAAGTACGGAATGCGCCTATGTCAACCTGAAAAATTGTTAACCATTTTCATTCAAGTTTAGAAACAATCATACCTTTCCAGCTGACATAGTTCGCAATGGATCAATAACAATCGCAACCCATGGCTCTTGGTACTTTTGATTGAGAGTTTGGGTAGATACATCAATGCCGGAAAGCCAGCAACCATAGCCTGGATGAGAGTGATACCATCCAACAACCTTCAAACAGACTATTTTACGGTTTTGTTTCAAAAAACTAATAACCTTCTCTTTCTTTCCTTCACTATCGCACAAATCAGTGTAAACAGACATGTATTCATATGCTTGAGCTTGTGCGTTAACTCTATAATAATAATCTTCTTGTTTTTTAATTTCATATTTTCAAATAGAAAACCTGGTTTCAGTTCCTTCAACTGGAAGAGCGAATGCATCAAGAATAATGAATGAGTTCGCATCGATTCTTCCTTGCATAAGTCCCATAACTTCAACATTGCCACCTCGCTTCGCATGCATTGTCATTTTAAGAAGAGCGATCGCCGAAATTTTGATCTAGATAAAAGTTTTGCTCCTATTTTTTGAAATTAGTAATTACCTGCTGGAAATAGTTAGGATCCTTGTCCCATGGCTTTGCATTTCTCATCTCTCGTTGTTGGTCTGCATTGTATTCGAAGATAGAATCGACGTTTTCAATCTGAAATATAATAAAATGGTTTCAATTTGATTTCAAAACAAAATTACCTGATTAGATACTTCCCAATTTTTCTGCGGTACAGAAACCGATGGTCTATCAACCTCCATATCTCTGAAAAAATTCTAATTATGCAGGTAAGATGCGGGGTCGTCCAGAATAAACGAAGAAAAATTACGCAATCGATTTGGCTCGAATACGTATACTAAATCGTTGTCCTACAAAAAAGAGTGAGTGACAAATGATGCAGAACGACACTCCAACGAGTAACGACGCGCAGGATTTAGTAAGTGTAAGAACCTACTGTTACAAAACATTACAGTCGGAGAAAAGAAGAGGAAACGATTTTCTGGAAAACTAAACTTTGGTCAAACCCTTTTCCAATTCAAATTTACAAATAAAGAAATCTTTGAAAAACCGAATTGAGCTAATTTGAATGATAAAAGGACATTTTTTGTATAAAACATGTGTGGAGAACGAAAATGAAAAGTAAAGATGCACAAACCACTGCTGGTATTGTTATTATTTCTTCATGTTTCAGCACAAATTCCCGTAGGTTTATCGAAAAACTAACGCTGCTTGACATAATAACCCAGAATTGTGCAAGTGGTGTCACATGTCCGCCAGGTGGGATATGGTCGGACTGGGTCAACGCAGACGATAGAGTATGTCCAACAACGTGTGGAGCGTGTTCAAAACTACTACAGAAAAGAACTTGTCTGACAACTAGTATAGGGTGCAACTGCATGTAAGAACCATTGACCTACCCGTCGAATTCGAATTGATTCAGAGGAGATACGACGCGATATGTACCGTGTAACAATGCACAATGTGCATATCCCGCACAGAGAACTTGCTGCATTCCTTATTCCTTGATGAAAATTGACGGTGTTTTCCAATGCGGTCCTCTTCCGAAGAATGAGTCAACTACATCGTGTTGCCCAGTCGAAGGTGCCTTGTCGGAGTGGTCGGGTTATTCACGTAACAACGCCGATACTAGCTGGATTCGTACCAGAAGATGCTTGTCAACTATTGCTGGATGTCCATGTACCGCACAGCTCTTAGAAACCAGAACAGGTGATTCAAGTTTTAATAGTATCCATGACCTTTTTTCCGAATCAGATTGTCCTTGCAAACAAGTTCTTGATGAACCAAGCGGGAAATGTACAAAGAACGATTACACGTATCCTGATCCGAAACCTCAAAAACCACTCGAAATTGACACTAAAACTTGTCGAGCAACAGTTGATCTAACACTTGGCGTAAATAAGAACCCTAAGGGTGAGAGATACTGCGGTAAAAAAGGTCTGGTCATTCTCGTAACATTCAAGTAACCTTAAACTAAGCAGATAATTATGAGGCAACAGCGTTCCGCCTGAACCGAGCTGATGGTAATTGTCTTATGGACAATCCGTTCAACTGTACTGGTCAAAAAGAAGGATCAACTCTAAAAGTCTATTTTACTTGTGATATGAAAACTGCAAACTGGAGATATGATCCGTCAGATGCCGAAGTCACATCTTATTATCAATACGTCGCGAACAGTTATTAATTGACATTAAAAAATAAAACTACTCCTTTTCATCGCCTAACCGATTATCGCATATTTTCATGTTGTGCAAAGATATATTAGAAGTTATGTGCCAACTTTCTGGGGTCGAAGCTATTTTCAACACAATGCTTACATAATTTATAAATACTCAATTGGTAATGACACCAATATACAAAATTTGTGATTATAAAACATTATTATGCATTACGTCTAATAGTTTTTATGAAAATTAGATGTAAAATGAAGAAAAACGAAAGTTAGGTAGCTCAAAAAGAGATTACTTTATGATACAGTTGAAGGACTTTAGAACGTATAGCCTTTTTGGGGAAAAATGATTTGTTTGAAACGTAATTGAAAGAAATGAGATTAAAGAAATACAAAAAAAGCGATTGGTTAGAGGGCAGCAGATACATAATACAGAATCAAATTCTTATTAAATAAATTGGAAGGGGCACAATTAATTTGGATTTTCATGAGTTAATCTCTCAATATCGTTGAACAGAACTGCTGTACCACCACCGGCTGTTGGAATAATATTTCCCTGAAAAAACCCGATTGTGAATAATATAATACAATTTTTGTTGTAATGACGAATTGGCATTCATATACAAAACACTGATTTATTTAATATCTGTTAAATATATACTGAAGGACAAAGCTAGCAATATTAGTTGAGTATAACAAAAAGCTCACGCAATATCACATGCAAATTGTTAGTCATGGCTTGAATATATTGTCACACTCTTTACATCGCTACATGGCGAATATGACGAGTCTTGTGAATCCGAAACCACTATCGAATTTTTCTGCAAACACATGCACCACAAACACAATTTTTAACGAGCAACATTATACATGCTAAACATTGAAAAATAGATCCCTCACCTTTACAATATTAGTACTAATATTACCCTCATCATCAACTTCTTGATGCGTCAAACGATATTCTTGTGACTTGTTGAGTTGTCGTAGCTGAACTTTTTCATTTTATGCAAATTACAACACCTATTATTTTAATTTTACCTCTGGCCTGGTAGTTCTTATCGCATTAGCAGGTGTTCTACTTTGAAGTACTGTTCCAGTTGGAACTCGATGATTTGGTTGATGATCAAGGAGACGGGAAGCCGACTTGCTTCTACGGTGATATTTTGGATTTACATGCCCCTGACCACCGGAGACTGGGAAATGGGTCGATGAATTAGTGGTTTGCTCATTTCTCTTGCGGAATGCTGGCCGTCCAGGAGTTGTATACGGTGGTGGAGGAGTTTGAACAGGTGCAGATGCGTTTTCTTGGTCAAATCGAGTTCGCAACGATGCGACAGATGGTGATGGGTTTTCCATAATCCCTTGAACTCTTTTTATTGCCTTTTGCTGTGATTGTATAATCTTCCGGCCTTCCATGTTCTCAATCATCAAATTCTCTCTGACTATTTGATTCTCTTCTTCTTCTTTCTCGCAATTCTCGATTCTTTGTTTCATCGACTGATTCTCACGCTTGTACTTCGAGCAGAAACCTCTCAATTTCTTGATTTCCTCGTCTTTCTCTTCGATAATCCGATTGAGTCGACTGATTTCCAAACGTTGGTAATCCGCATCCATCATGTATTGCCGAGATCCAGTTAGAAGACTGGTATCGCCTGAAAAAAAAACTAAAGACGGAATTTGAAGAACTGCTAACCATTTTCACCATTATGATGGACTATCAACTGCTGATAATACTTTTTCAAAGCGTTGACTGTGTCTACATCATTATAGTCTCTCAAGCAGAATGTTGGCATGTTGGGAGTGTCACTTCGATCGTCGTATGCCAAACTTTCGATCTCATTATTCCATTGAGAGAAGAATGAATGTGGAACTCTATCCGTTTGAACACGATCAACTTGTTTCTTCACTTCAACGTTTTGAGATTCTTCGGCGAATGCCAATGCACTCTGTAATTGTAAAGATGAAAAATGGCGAGAGAAATAATTATTACCAAGTTTTCATCATAATCTTCCGGTTTCGGATTCACACAAATAATCATTCTAACTTTTCCATTTCCCTCCAGATAATTTTTAAATAAATGTGTTAATTTTGATTGTCTATATGGCACTTGTTCGGGGAACGTTTGGACTGATTTTTGATTTCTTCTCAAAACGTCGATGCATTGTCGCAAAACCATCAGACTTTGATTAATGCTGTTGGCTTCAGCAAGACGATCACCAGTATTTTGGGTTCGTTTGGCTCTGAAAAAGTAAAAAACAAATAGAAAGAAGAACCCGAAGTTGGTTACCTTTCACTTCCAGCCAAATCTACTAAGCACAATTGCGAGACAACAACTTTTGAAGAATCGTTGACTGGATAAACAGTTTGTGAATCATATGCTCGTGGTGCCATAACTAATTTGATTGTGAATACAGAGTGAGAGCGCGACGAATCTTTATTGAGTAAAGTCGAGCTGACTCGACGACGTTCTTCTCCTGTAAATATATTACTTGAAAACACTTCCTTGGGTTCCTAAGCATACCTAGACAAAATACTTCCAATGCTTCTTCACTGCTTGTAACTTCGACGTCTTTCGCGCCATCGACATAAACTTGTTGGTAACGATCTTGACGAAGTTCACGCTTTGTAAGTGAACTTGAAAATAACAATCATTATACTCTAACTAAATTATAAAAACTTACCCATTTCTAGATTCCTCGAGAAGATCATAACAGTAGTTGTTATAAATTTCAACGTAGCTCACAAAAATGGCACAAACCATATCATCATTATAACCACTCAGCTGTGAAAAATGACTTATAACATAGAAACTAAAAATGAAATACCTTGATGGCTTCATAATAACGATCTGTCATTTCCCGACTGTTTTGTTGGTTATCATCATCCAATTGGCGTCTTTTCAAATGAGCATCAAGATTGCTACGAATTTCGAAAGTGTTCAATGCGGCTGGGTAGAAAATACATTTTTCCACTCTGTAAAATAGGAATTCAACTCATCCGAAACCGTAGTTAGTACCTGTTGCTGACACTGTTGAAAATGACATCCAATGTTCTTGGCAACAGTCCAGTGTCATTTTCTGTGGGTTTACCAGTCATTGTGTACGTTTTGCCACTTCCAGTTACTCCATATGTGAAAAGCAATGAATTTTGTCCTCGCAACATGTTTAGTATCATATCGACTGATGTTCTTTCAAATACTGTCGCTTGTCCATCACATTCATCGAAAACTCGTCCAAATGAAAAACATTTTTCAATTTGCGGAGCTCCATCACGACGGAAATGTGCTGGAGGAAGAACTGTCTGTACAGTCAAATCATCATTTGCCACTAAGCTCGGTGTTGGTCCTTTGTATGGACATAAACGACAGACAACTTCGATACTGTCCATTTCTTCAGTTGATTTTTTCCGACGAACCCCGTCACGAGTTGGTGTAATGTTTCTCTTTCTGGAGGACATTCTGAAAAATATCCAGAAATGACTGATACAAAAGTGGAACGTGTGAAAAAAACGTGTGAAAAAACGTAAAAATCTTCCAATAAACGCAATTTGTAAAACCGTTAGACGCGACGCGTATTCAAACCTCGCGGCTAGTGTACTTGTCGATTTACGAGGGATATGTGTGCGCTGTGAGACCACTGGTACCCTTTGCGCACATGGCCCTTTATTCACCTAACCGTCTGCGTATACAATCCACTACGATCCATGAATAGAGTTCCGCGGAATTTTAAATTATAATGTAAATATTCTTTCTTTTCAAATTGGTTACCGAAGGCCTAGGGGAAACGAGAAAAAAACTTCAATAAAAATAAAGAAAGATGAAATAACTAGAAGGTTTTGAAATTCGTTTATTCCACCCGTAATCACGGATATTTAACAAATCAAGACTAGGTAAATAAAATAGATTATTATAAACAGCAATAATTGCTTTAAAACCATCAGCTAATCGGTGATCATACATTATCGGTTGACCAATTATTAAAATTGTAGTTGGCAATTTGTCTACGACTTTCCAAAAATGGCATTGGTCTAACCATTCTTCGATATGGATCTGCAATCGGTGGAAAATTTACCAATAAACAAAATCTGGTCATACTCATGTTCATATCAGAAAACTGGGGTGTTTTGAAGAATGTTTGTGACGCCAGACGTGATAATCTTTGTTCATCAACATCAACATCAACTTGAATATGCATCCGCCGACTCAAAACATTGATGTTACTGTCTTTTATTCGAAGTACTGGAATTCAAACACGTTTGATAGAATCTTTAGATGTTTACCATGGGGCAATGGAAGCGGCAGTCCATTGACCAATAAACCATTGAGCAAGTTCTCTGCAAGTTGGCTCACAAGTAGAGCAATATCATCTATCTCGGCATCAGATATATCAACTGTACCAGTACGTCGTTTCAGTTCGAATTTTCTAAGTTCAACTGAACCACTAACATTGTGACCCTGAATCAACTTATAGTCATGTTCATTGAACTTTCTCAAACTTGAAATGATAGCTTCGCATCAGCAACAACATCCAAATCTACCACAATGACTTGGCGCCGTTGGTTTCCATTAACCGCGAACAAAACAACTAATCCACCCATTGATATCGATATAGTCCCTCCATTTCTTTCACTGAATAAGACGGCGGGTGCTCTAGTTGCGGACATTGCAAGCTCGACCGTAGAGTTCGGGTATTGTTCCGCTAGTTGAGGGGCCAAATCAGAAATACAGAAAGATCCTTCACATGTTGTTCTGAGGAATGACGACACACCTCTAGTTTTGGGTGTAAGAAGTACTTTTATAAATCGCTGACTATAAACAAATTAGGCATTTGGATAAGGAAGTAGTTGACTTACACGTATGCATGATAAAGTAATGAATTTGGCAAAAAGTCTGAAACAACAAGTTCAATCATCGAATCCTTGCTAGTCATTGAATCAATAACTGATTTGTAAGGTGATTTGCCAGGCCATGATGCATCGACAGGTCCGAATGGTGTGTCACCTTGTCCCATATATGATATCTCGCCCCATGATGCTAATTCAACCATATTCTCGCTACATATTGGATGCTCTTTCAGTCTACATTAGATAAGTTGAAAAATCAAACACCGTGTTTCTTACCTGAAGTCTATAAAAAATTTCGATGCTAATGATGGCTCGAAAATGGTTGAGATGTCAATTCTAGTATTTTGTTCTCCACCAACTGATATCATTCTCAAGGCGTTTGTCTCGATTGCATCACCCAAACGACTAGAGGTTTGAGCTTCAGCCAGCTTCTCATTTGCATCTTCATCAATGTATTTTCTCACTTTTTTGCAAATTATTCCTTGTAACATATGCCTTACATTATCCGAAACACCTTGCTGCAATCAATATGCGTAAAGAGTTTCATAATATTCGGATATACCTTGAAAACTTGAACCGCTAATCCGAATAGCCCACCATTATGATTAGTAACTTGTACATCGCGAATAGTTGCCAAACACGATAAGGAAGTGACTTTTGCCGAACCGTTGTTCCCTTTCTCGATCTATGTACAATCATTTTAATCGTTATAAAAAATCTAAAGAACCGATGATTCAAGATGAAAAGTGAGGCCTTGAGCGAGTATTTCTACCTGACCAGTAAGGTTGAGAGGTACTACGATATTCACAGAACCACTCAAATCTCCGATCAAACTGAAAAAAGGGTGTCAAGTTGAAGGTCGTAAAGATTGATACCCAATGTCTAGGTTCTGCATAGTCCATGAAATTTTATTAGGAGCTGTGGCATTTAATTGATGATGCTCTGCACGTCTAAACCTTGACAACCTGATTCTTGATATGAATATATTTCCCTGATTGCTTGGTAGAATATGTTCAACATCTGGTATCACAAGCCTGGGTAGTTGATCAGCGAGCAGGTTGGCGGCAATCTATGGTGTATTATGGTTTACAATGTTGTATTTCATAATATACCCACATGATTCAAGTATGCCAGGCCTCTTGGCATTATTCTGACTCGTACACCGGGTAGTGTTCTGGGTGCAACTAGCAACGGATGGAATACACTTCTGAGATCACTGTCTAACATGGATATACCATTAAGTGTCAATATAACTATCAAACAATGTAATAAGTGGCATTTTGTCATAGAGATCTGCAAAATTTCGAAAGTGCGTGAGAATAGAATGAAAGAGATCAATTGAATGAAACAACAGGATAAAACTGAAAACACATAAACGCACAACATCCAAATGGGGAAAGTGATAATAACTGCATGTCCGAATGGCTGCTACATTTGCCAAAAGCCCTATTTCAGTGATAGTCGTGCCTATTCCACAATTGTCTCCTCATCATCTTGTACTATCTATAGTCATCTATCTCTGGCGCCCTCTGCAGGTCCATACCAAATCGCGCGCCGCCCCTACCATTCCCCGAAACGTCTTGTTCTTCGTTTTTTTTTCCTCACATTTTCGTCCAGTTCTTTCGCCCTCCTCATCTCATCGCGCAAATTTTCTTTCTTCTTGTCAGCCTCCCCCCGGTTTTACAATACCTTATTATGTTGTTATATCAATCTTCTTAAAACATTTTGTTTGATTTTACACTAATCGGCATATATATCCTTAGTTAATCAAAAACAAATGATAACATTCTCTTATCAATTGCTATCAATAAACCATGAGGGATAATCAACATTGACCTTTTTGAAAGAAACCTGCATTTTTGAGATCGTCAAGCGAATCCAATTAACTCGATTAACACTATAGACTCATTGTTCCTTTTCAATTGGGAATAGCCCCTATTTCATTGAAAACCTGCCACAACTGTTTTCCATTCATTGTGAACAACTTCGTTTATTCACAAATGACACAGGAATGTAAGGCAGCTGGTGACCCGAAAGTGCAATCTTTACGACCAGACTCATGATAGTTTTTGTTTTTCGCGCACTATTCATTGTTCACCATATTACTACTTCCCCACTCGGCGGTAGTAATTGAGAACAAAAGTTTGAATCACTCGAAAAACCGGAATTCTTCCTGGTAATTTTCAAAAAATGCCCAATAGCCCTGCATATTTTGCCTGGGAAAATGTAACATACCAGTATGCCCACACAATATTGCTTTTCAATTCGTTTTATTACATATTGTAACAGAAGCGCGTTTCATATTTTCTTTACTTTGTCCTGTGACTCATTGGAATTTTTCAATTATTACAGAAAACCACATGCATCGACGTTATTGCAAGCAGACGATTGAAAAAAACGAGTAGTCTCACTTTATATTGTTTTCATTTCATAGCTCATTCGTCATTCTAACCGGCATGGGACACCCGCCACTGTGAGTTTTGTAATTCTCTTCACATTTATACATTCAATTAAAATTTCAGTCAATGTCTCGTACTGCTACTATTCCTCCATCCTTCATTTGTTAAACCATCGGAATTCGGAGTATCGTTCGGTGATGCAGCCATTTCTCAACTTATTCGTCACACCGCATCGCAGTTTTTGGAAGAAACCAGAGTAGCCGATGTGAGTCATTTTGTCTTGTTTTCAAAAAATTGTGAAATTTTCTAGTTGGGCAAATTAAAAAAAGTTTTTTTTTGAAAAATAAGTTTTCAAAACAATCTTGTGATTGTTTTCGCCCATTGCCTGTCGTTTTCGTAATACTTTCGCTCTTCAAAGACGTTGCACAATATTTACATTGTATTTGCCTTTCGGTACTAATTGGTGTGACGACCTTTTCTCTGAGAATTCCTTTGAACTATGCAACTAAATGCTAATAATAATTGTAATTGGCGTGTTCCGAGACAAATTTTTCTCCCTATTTCCAATCCGTCGCCCTCATTGAGTCATTCCCACTCACTCAAAACGTTTGACCCACTTTCCATTTCACATGAGATGATTGTTGTAGGAAAAACGAATCCACGGATGACGTGGCACTTGGATTCATTCATTGAATCTAATTTAAGCCATTAGAAAAAACTTCTAATCAAATAAATGACCACATTCCTGTTTTTTATGAAGACGAAAAAGTTGAGAATAAGACAAGCCGTAATTAGATTGCGGTCTTGGCGCCAAGGTCGATGAGTTTAGAAATTGTAAGTGGGAAATTAATTATTTGTTCGAACTTAATTCGAAACGTATTTCACAACAGCCACAACAGAAAATGTTTATCGTATAATCTTTTTGGTCATGTATGACTTCTCTTCGAACGGCATGCATAATATCTTACATATAATCACACCCTCCTCCCGTAGACAATAAAAGTGTCGAGATTTCACCGATGTCCATTCTTTTCCGAAAATGTGATCTCGGACATTGATGACCCCCAAGGACACGGATTTTCAAAACGTATTATAATCTGACAGATGAATACTAAACGTATCCGGGTATAGAAAACAGATTATAACTAGATAGCAGAACGGAAATTATGTGAAATGTATCAAAATATAGAACTTCAGATCCTGCTCAAAACCAATCATGAACCAAATTTTGGCTCACTTGCTCATCTCAAACTATTCAACACTGTTTCCTACAAGAACATTTCTGTCCAATTCCATCCCAAAATTGTACATGTCCTCTTTGAACAGTAAGTATACTATTTTATATAACTATTTTATTGAATCGGCAAATTTTTTTATTGAATTCTATGCCAATTTTCCACATTTCGCATTTCAATTGTTATTGAATGAGGGCGTCAGTGAGAAAGAAGTGTTTCCGTCAAGGTCGAGCAAGATTTATTGACCGTTATGAATATAAACTAGATAAAAATGTTGTTTTCAGTCTGAATATCATCTCTCATGCCAACTTGTCCGATGTAGTTTGGCCACTTCCGTTCTCTGATAGCCTCCTTGATTCCCATGTCAGAGTACCGCGTGGACATCTTCGCTTCATTGTTCAAGATCAAAAAGTCACATTAAACAAGTGTGCACTTCTGAATCCAGATGTCTCATTACATCTTCATGACAGTTGGCTATTCAACAAGGTACGTTATACAAGTGTTTTCTTGTTTTGTATTCCGCCGAAACCTGTCTTTTCTGGAACTTTTCCTCTGCCGATGACAGACAAAGATATTATTATGCGAGACAAATGTTGAGTATATTTGGATGATGTAATAGTTTTCACTTTGTACTTTTTTGGCGCAAATTTAGCAGTATGTCGTTAGTGTGTCGCTGTTGACTGTAATTATTTGTTACCAAGTTGGGCGAACAATAGCTATTATTATTGTTGTTTTTATTATAGGGAGTGGCAGCAGTTGGATCTTTGGCATCTTCGTTTTTTGAGACAGCAATGTGCTCTGCATTATCATCATCGACATCCGATTTGAAACATAACACGGAGAGAAAGTTCCCGATTTACGAATTTCTTCCGAAAAAAATCCAAGATCATATGTCCGCTAGAAATACAACTCTTTTTTATAGGTAATACATTATCAATTAAAAAAATAATCATAATCACTTTGTAGAGTTAATTCGATCGAGGCAGACGAGCATCAGCTGACAATGAAGGCACAAATTGAATGGCAACGAATCACTGGAGCTCCAGACGAAACATCGAAGCTGTTGAATGCAAACACTGAAGAGCAGAATTCGACAAAGTTGTTTGATATCGAAATGAAGAGTGGAGATTTGGTAACAATTTGGATGGAAGATGCAATACTCAATGAGATCTTGGATCAAGTTGATTGGAATTTCGAATGGATGAATGAGCAAATTCCAGTATCTAGTCCTGTCATCCCTCCAGATTCACGGTATTTTTTTGTGTTATTATTAAAAGTTTGTTCTCTTTAATTGTAGAGAATTCCTGTCCACTTTGTGTACTCAATGCTACTTTCAAGTGAATGTGAATGCCAAAGGTCGGCCAACGATTTCAGCAACAAATGAATCGTTGGTTCTTACGAAAACTGACAGAATTCATCTTCAAGTGGTTAACCCAGACAGAAATGTCACATCGGTATTCGTCTCTTTGGTGCTTACCATCCAAGCTGGCTTACGTCCATCATTTGACAATGGAACGCTTCGAACCGGCGTGGAATTGTTAGATACACGAATTGAAATGGAGAAGGGTGCATTCCCAAAAACATGGGCATTTTTCATGGGAGATCTGATTCGTGGAATGATTATGGATATGATGTGGCCGGAATTAAAAAGTGCAATTGAAGATTTGACATACGGAAAAGGATTGAAATTGAGCAAGCATTGTGGTATCGATCCAAATAATGTGAATGTTGAAATTGGTAACTGTCACTTGTATGAAAAATGGCTTAATTTTTGATGTTTCAGGAGAAGGAAATTTCTCACTCAGTACTCGTCTTGTTTTGCCAAAATTCAAATCGGAAGCATGTCTCAAAGAATTGAAGAGCTCAATACCAAACACTTCCAAGTTGTTGCAGAAATCTCCACTTCAATTATAGTTTTAATTGAATTTCATGTATTACTCATGTATTGTCTTCAGCCATTTATTTGCCATCTATCTGTATTATGGTTCTATATGTTTCTTACGCATCCGTTTTCAATTAGGGTACCGTCATAATTACGTGTATTTCGGAAAACCAATTTCTAATATGGTAGTTTCCACCTGTTTCAATGATATTTTCATGACATTTGAAGTTTTATCACCTTAATAAATTCTCATTCTTCCAAGTATATACGTAATAAAACTGTGCAAAAAAACTTACCACAATGTAAATGACATTTTAAAAGAAAAATCGGACTCTTCCAGCTTAAATTTCACTCCTTCTTATTTTTCTGTTGAAATTGAGATAAACCTGGAATCGGAAATATCAAGTTTCATGTTGCGACATAAATGAGATCTCAAAACAACTGGTCACTCTGAATGCATTTCAATATATTCATCTGAATATTTAGACGTCACTTCAGAGACCCATGTACAACCCCTTCAGCTATTCTAATTTTGGATATCAATCATCTCTTCCGAATTGAGTGTCAAGCACTTTTGACTTGTCGAAAAAACATCCAATACGTACTGCTTCTAGCTGCATCAAATTGAATTTGATTTAACGATTGTCTTCGCCAACTTTCAATTTCATTCACCCTTTACGTTTTCCTTTTTCTTTCACTTTATTTGCTCCATTTCTCCTAACTTTTTTTATAATGTAGCCAATATAATATATGGAAAACATAGAAAGATACACACTATTCTCTGGACGAATCAATCGGCGAAAGAACCTCGAAAACTGGTATTTCAGATGACGACAGAAATAATCTGCGCCTCAAACGCCTTTTTCAAATTCAAATCAATCTTTTATCAACCTTTTATTTTTCATTTCAATTCGAAAATTGAAACATTGTCATCTCTCAACAACAATGTTCCTCTTATCAACTATCATATTTTACACACTTGGAAGTTCAAAACATTGTATTTTGGAATCTGAAAAACCATTTCTCAAATAAATACCATAATGAAAACTTCTCATAAATATAAGTGCGAACAAAACATGATATATTCGTCTGAAGCATTTCGCCCCATGAGACATTTAAGCACGCCTTCAAAACTAAAATTGCTCTGCGTCTCAAGTGTCAAAACGGGTTCTCAAGTTACATATAACTTTTCGACATGATCCTTTTTTTCTTGTCCTGCATTACTGAGCAAAAAATGTTTTTTTTTCTTGCAATACCTCGTCGTTTTTTGTGTGGCATTCATCAGCCATAACCAATTTCCTTCTTCTCTTGCCAAAGACACTACGAAAAAACAACCGACTATAAAATCTTTGTATTATTAGTTATAAGAATCCAGTATATGTGCTCGGCGAACCAGCGACTAATTTATTCGCTCCATACTTTTTGCCACTTGTTTGGGGTAGCTTTCTCTCCATTTCTCTTTTGCACTCAGACGGCTCTTTTACATCATCATCATCATCATTTTTTGTTGGTTACGCCAAATACTTCTTCGTCTTCTCCAATCTTTTTTGTTTGCTTTCCAAGAAGTTTCGCCAACTGGAAATTCTGTTATCCGTCTCCTTCATCCTAGTTTTTTTTTTCGAAAAGACTCACAATAATTTCTTTTGGTCTGAAACGGAATATAATTAGTCAGCCCTTCTATATTACCAATGTCCTTTCAAGATATCCTCATTATTACCAAATAAGATTTATATTGGGTTTGTCTCTCACATGCATATATACCCATATTGTAAACTATATATACATTTTTAGTCATGACTGCTTCCACAAACTCCGCCCACTTATTTATCCATAACAATTATTCAAGCAGGTTTTCAGCTTATTTAATAACTTGAAGTTTATTATTATCAACACATAATAGAGCTCAACGAAAAACGCCATATCCCATTGTTTTTTCTCATTTTCCATCCGTTTTACTCATTGCCAATTTCTCGTGCTACCCCTTCAGTTTTTAGTACCTCCTACTCGCGCTCCTATTAATTTCCGCATTCAGTTATGTATACGACTACCAAAAGACCGCAAAACTTTATCTCAAATAGTGTATTATATACATCTATCTTCCCTCTATACTTCGTATTCATCTATTTAGGATTCTTGATTTCTTATTTTCAATAAAACTCCGACACAAACTTCAGACTAAAAAAAGTTTTCAACTTCTAAAAACTATGTTTTCACTGGTCCAATTACTCAAAAGTTTGGATATCTAGCTACATGTAATGACATTTCCCTTTTTCTCTTTTCATGGCAGGTGCATTTCTCTTCTAAGTACGACTCGTGTTTCCGGAAACTTGGCTTCTCAGAGTATTCTTCTACATTTCATCTATTTTCCAGCATGTTTGCAATTGCTCACAATTCGATCTTCCGTGACTCTTTAGCTGGAATACTTCAACTTCCACCAGAACGGGTGTTTGATGAGTATCGGCCACTCCCTTTCGCAGGTATTATGATTGTATTATTATTGTTGTTTTCGTAATAATAACATCATATTGTTACTACAAATTGGCCAAATTTAGGCAATGTTGTCGTGGGTATTGAAGACTTGCGTGATGGAAATCTCCGTATTGCGATTAGATATTTTTTGGCAAATGTAAAGCTAAAAATACTATGAAAACACATGACTAAAAGCTTGTTCAGGTTGAGAAACCTATATCGTTGTTCATCGTGAAACAAGAATGGAACGAGCATGATGAATTCTTTGTTGACGACTTGGTAAAAACTGAGTATCGGCGGGCACACGAACTCAATCAAGCGTCCATTGACCGTGTTAAGTATATATGATATCTCCAGAGATTTATTGACAAACAATATTTCAGCAAACTACCAGATGGCGAATGGAAATACGAACGATTGGAGCAATTGAATGGCTGGAGAACTATACCTGCAATCAACTATAATTTTGTGACATTGAATGATAATCTCAAGTCCCAAATCAATTCGATCGCAAAGATCACACCATGTACTATCACTGACGATGATGATCAGTTGGCTAACAAACCACCAGTCTTGCATTGGACTGCTGATCCACTCGAAGGGGAAATACAATTCATTGCTCAACTTAATTTCCCACTCGCTGGTCCGGATGATTCAACTTTCCGCGATATTTGCCGATCATTGAAGCCGCACTTTGAAAAATGTTACGAATGGACTGGCGGAAATTTGCTAACAAGCGAACCTGTTCGACTCCATGCTCAACGATTCTCTGATACTCAAATCGAGTTTGCTGCAAGAATTTGTGTTGATGAACTCGAAGGTAGTCGATTCTATCAGTTTTTAAATGAAAATCGAGCATTCATATAGGAGATGAGGCAGATCGTCCAATGAGATTTGTATGGCCATACCTAGCTGTGGCTTTGAAACAGGCTGTTCAAATTCTTGCCGAGCACCCTCATTTGCAGTATTCTGTTAATAGAAAGTTATACTTATATTTTGAACAAGTATTTTACAGATATCGTTTGTCCCATTTGGAAACATATTCTTTAAATCATCTGACATCGAAGCACGAGTTTTCGATGCTACTGTCTTCTGCGCAACAGCATTGAAATATGACAAAGTTGGTTTTCGTGTCGGAAACAGTGTGCACCATGTCGATGTAGGACATGTATTCCCGGATGGGACATACCCTTCATTACCTCGCCTTTTGTCAATGAATCCACCATCACCGAGATTCTCGAGGCCTGAATCAGTATCTGAATCGGTTTCACCTTCTTTGATTTCTGAACCACCAACTCCAGGTGGTTTATCGGCTCCACACAATAGAGGGCGTCGTGTGTCTTTTGGTGATATCATAACCATTTTAATTGATAATTTTTAAATTTTAGGGACTATTAAATTGATGTCTGAAACATCAGCCAATGCGGAAATTCCGATAGACAATGATCCAAATGATGGGAAAAAGACGGTCGAGTCTTACATCGACAACATGTTACAACAAACAATGGATCAACTAGCTGTTTGAATATCAATTAAAAATAATTTATAACTTCAAACTAACATATTTAACGTTTTCATAAGGAATTAAAAAAAATAAACAACAAAAATAAACAATTTGTAACAATTTAGGAATGTATGATCAACTTCATTTCGTCTTTTCTTTGATCTTTTTCAACTGAAAACACACACTCTAATCAAGATAGAAATTAATGTTCTCACCATTTCATTCGCATCTTTTGTAGCTTTCAATAAAGCATTGTATTGTAGTCCAGTCATTCTTACTTCAATTGGCGCCGCTGGAGCTGAAGAAATTGGTGGTTCGATTTCCATCGCTTCATCTGAAAAAAAATTATAAGTACAAATAAACTGCGGTTAAAATAACTACCTTTAGCAATGATTCGGTTTGCTTCAGCTTCGGCAAGTTTCATAGAATGAACATCTCCATTTTCTGTTCCTCTTGATTCAGCTTGCAGAAGCACATTTTTCGGCCAACATGAAATCAATTTTCTAGATAAATTGTTCGGTACACCCCATAACATTGACAAATTCATTGCATCAACTGGAGCTCGAAGATCAAGCATATCTTCTGCACCACTTGATAGGATGATGTTTTTTGACTTCAATGAGCGAAGAAGTACTCGACCATTGAACAACGACTGAAAACTGATTACTTTCTTACGAAAAAAAAGAAGGACTTACCGATTTCCTAGTGGCGGATATAAGACATTCCGCATATGAAATTTCGTAGAAAACTCCGTCTCCTCGCATTCTTTCAAGAACTTTCGACAATGATAGCCACTTTCCTTTTTCATTTTCCAATCGGTCGATTGTGATAATATCGAAGAGTTCAGTTTTTCTTGAAAGTGTATCTATTACTGAAGTATCACCCGGGCGAACTGCCACCAAATCGTATGACTAAATTAGAACTTTTAAAAAACTTTCATGCATGTTCAACCTTACCAAAACAGTTGGATGGATGAATGTTTTGTTGAGAACCACTTGTTCATTTGCTGTGAAAGTTATTCGACTTAAAAACAACATGAAATCGCATAAGAGCATATTCAAAATACCTAAACTGCCTGAAAACTTTTCCTCGTTTCTGCAACTCTGCGGTGTCTAGATCATCAAGATTCACAAAAAATGGAACTGGAAGAAGTTTTTTCTTCTGAAAAATAAAAATATTGATTATTTATAAATAAAATTACCAAGACACCAGCCAATCCGCCGGCAATTTCATCTTGTCTTTTTTGTTGTTTCTTCTTTTTCTTTGGTGGCTCTGCAGACCCAGATTCTTGTCCTGGTGTCCATAGCATATCCAACTAAAACTTTTCAAATTCATTATTCGTAATTTGTATATATTTTTTTAATAGGGAAAAGAAATCGCTTACCTCAGTATAGTAATCTGCAATATCACCAATATCGACATTAATCGCAACCGAATCATATCCCATACGAATTGCTCGTTTGACCATTGCTAATGTACTAAATATTAAAGAAATGTTTCAAATCATCTAAACAAGAACTCACTTTTCCGGATTGATATGTTTAATGTTTAAATCAGCATATTGAAATGTGCTTTCTGGAGTCAACGCATTGAATTCCATGTGTCTGAACTATCAATTAGCTTTTTTCGGGATTAATCAACATACTTTTTTCTTTTATTTGGAAGTTCAGCGTTTTCCATGATTATTAACTTTAAAATTTATTCTGAGAATCGAATAATATGAGAAACAAATAAAAATCAGAATTAAAAAACAAAGATGTACGACACTCCGATTTTCCGCTCGTTAGCATACTTTAGTGTAAATCGCACCGGAAAAAAAGGGAGGGAGTTCAAAATTTAAATGTTTCATTCCTGATTATTGGTGCCGAACGTGTCGTAGTTTACCTGTGCATTGATCACAGTCAAATATCAGAAACCATCGGCACAATTCAAAAGAGCGGCAGCAATATTTACAAAAGCATGTCTGTGTGCTAACAAGTATCTCTTCTCACTTTTTGCGGCATTGTGAATCGAAAACCTAAAAATAGAGCAATAAAAAATAGGCACTGAGCATTGGTGCTTCGAATAAGAAGAAAATGGACTCGACAAGTGGGGGCACAGATCACAGTTGTTAAGTAGCCTGTACTGTTTCTAAATCTGTTCGAGCTTGTTAAAAAGATTTCGAAAGATCAAGTCCAACTACTGCTATCATGTGATATAGTGAAAGGATGGATTGAACAAATCTCTTTGATTCAGACGTTAGAAGGAGTTTTGACTTTGCTCTGGAATTGTACCAGAAAGGCTGAACAGCAGATGTGCCAAAGAAACATAGTAAACCCAAGATAAGAACCACTATTGTGTTTATCGTTGCCAAAACTTTATGATATATCATCATTATATCACAAGAGCTGAAATTGACCTAACAACCAACTGTTCCAGGTTTTCAAATTTTCAGTTACATTTGTTCGTGACTTTTAATCATCACTGCTGCATTACAAGTTTCCAACTTTTTGCAAAATGCCCTCGATTTCTTGACATTGTTTAACAGTAGCAAACATCTTTTCACACAACTCGACATCAAAAAACCAGCAGAAACTACAGTACCCGAATCTCCGCCCTTGATCGAGACAACTGGTATAAAATAAGACCGGCAACATATGAAAATCACCGATTTCATAGATATGCTTCGAATCTTAGCTTTTTGCTTGGCTGCTGCTATTCTCCAACCTGTTGATGCTAGAAGTCGTTTTGTGAGACAAACTGACCAGGTTAGTATAGGTTACATAATAGTCGAGTACGTCATTATTTGCTTTTCTTGTAGTTAGTGTGCCTTCAATATTTCTAATTGTGCTTTCTTCTAGATTGAAGGATCTGGTGCTCCAATAAACTTTATCAACTTTGACGAAGGATCTGCTAATCCAATTGTTGCATATGATGAGGGATCCGGGGCACAACAGCAATACCTTCTGATGGACGAAGAAGGTTCTGGGGATGTTTTAACAAATGAGCCATATAATAATACACTTATGTTCGATACGAATGATAGCACGAAGCAACCAGTTCAGTTTGAACAAGTTATCAATATCACTGGTAAGTGAGAGACTGTAGAGTCGAAAAAATTGTTCATTATTATAGATACTGATGTTGAATCTCTTGTGATAAAAGTTAATCTACCATCAAGAAGTACTAGCCAATTGCTGGATGAGCTTAAAGATGATTCACAACAGCAGGTAAATATATATTCCACTATAAGTATGGTCGCCGTATTTCCTCGAATAGAGCGGCACAGCAAACGCTGCCGTATAATGCTCATATCTCGAAATCTAGATGAGCTGTCAAGAAGTGATCAACTGCAAATTTGTAGATCAAAACTTCAGCTACAAGTTTGCTGTTGACAACTTTTTGATAACTGTTCTAGATTCTAAGATATGATCATTATCCGAGAGAGTTTGCAGTGCCGCTCTATTAGAGGAAACACGTCATGTCATGATTCGATTTAATTGAATGTACTTTGTAGTTTGCTTTGTAAGAGTTGAAATTACCAACTTGGAAACATTGATAACTTGATAAATCAATGATATTTTGCAGACCAATCTTCCAAACAGTCTCGACATGGCTGTATCCTTGACAAGTGTACTCGACGACATTCTGAAGCGAATTCAAGGATCGACCAACTCTGAATAACTTACAGATTTTCCATAGATCAGAAAATCACAATCTATTTTGTTGTATTACATTATTCGGGTGTCTTGTATTTGGAAATTTAACGACCAATAACGACATTATTCTCTCCTTCGCCGAGTACAATAAATCGTTCAATGATACTTTGTTATCATACACTTCTTCATTTCTCTTCATTATCATTCGACGCGATGTCTTTACCAAAAACGGTCACAAAAGGTTATCTACTGAAAGAATTTGACACTTTTGTGTTTGATGCCGATGGTGTTCTTTGGACTGGAGATATTCCAATTCCTGGTGCTGCACAATGGATTAACACACTATTGGATGATCCAGCTAAAAATGTATTCATTACTACAAATAATTCAACTAAAACGTTGGAACAATATATGTGAGTTCTTGATTGAATATTTTGAAGATCCAAAATACAACAGGCAAAAAGTTTCGAAAATGGGTTTCGAACGTCTTGGTCGCGATAATCTTATCAGCCCTGCAATTGTGCTTGCTTCATACTTCCGCCAAAACGCTGTCAAATTTCACGACAAGCCGGTTTATTTGATAGGGACGGAAAACTTGAAGCATACTTTGGAAAATGATGGAGGAGTAAGATGCTTTGGTGTTGGTAATGACTATACAGAAGATTATACCGATGGAGACTTTATCGACGAAGTTGATCTCACAGCTCAACCAACTGCTGTTGTTGTTAGTTTTGATTCAAGATTCAGGTGTTGTTTCAGTATAGTTAAAAAATAAAATAGTTGTTTAGTTATGCAAAACTTATGAAAGCTGCAAACTTCCTGGCAAACCCCGACGTTGAGTTTCTAGTATGTAATGAGGATTCAACATTCCCTGGACCGGTGAAAGGAATGATACTTCCTGAAACTGGACCCTGGTCAGCTGCAATCCAAAATGTGACTGGTCGTAAGCCAACTGCCGTTTTTGGAAAGCCGCATAAGCAAATGGCCAACTTTCTGTGGCTCCGAGCAAATAACTTGCATCCGGATCGTACGGTTATGTTTGGAGATCGATTGGATACCGACATGATGTTCGGTAAATCCAATGGGTACGTCATTTTTTCTCATCGTTTTCTAGAATTGGTCAGAGAATTGAAGTGAAGCATAAATTCAACTTGTTGCATTCATAACACTTCTTAATGATTCTATAATTATGCAGAATTTATGCTTCAAAAGATAGAAAGACGAACATCATATATTGTGAAATTTTAGAAATTATGATTCACCTATTTCGATTGTCTGTTGTTTGGTAGTCAAATTTGAACCCATAAGTCGTATATTTGCTAATAATTGTCCTCAAATCGGACATTTAGATTTTGATCGAAACCAGAGTGAATACAATCCTTCTCGATAAGCATCTTTGACGGAACTTATCTAATATCGAAATCCCATCTTTCAAACTTCTCCCTGTGACGCAGCATCACTTTTGATGCTGATCATTTGTCCAGGAACAATATCCTAAACGATTAGAACGATAACCATCATTAATGACGTAGAAAACAACATAAACCCATTCTTTGACCATTTGTAGATTCACAACAGTTTGGATGCAAACGGGAGTCAATACGTTATCCGATATACAAGCAACAACTGATGAGTTGAAGATTCCCGACTTTACATGTTCTTTCGCCGATTTCATTAATCAATAAACAGTTCACAATAAATAAACAATTCATAGAAAATAATGTACAATAAAAATATTTAGATATATATATAACTGTAAACAAAAAAACCCGCAGAAAAGTATAGATTCCTACTTCTAACTAGATTTGGAGAGAGGTTTATCACAGAGTAGAGAAAAAACGGGATTGGAATACTGTAGATAACAAATTAAAGCTATTTGGGAAAAAATGAAAGATAATATATTAAATAGTTTGTTGGGCAGTGCAGATTTCCATTGGGACTCCACTCAATTGGTGTAAATCAGCTGCTGTCAGCTGCTGGATGAGTGTCGACTCTACTTGACCAATGTGCTGGAACAACAAAAATGAAATCAATTAGAATCATAAACATAAGTGATTAGCTTACCGAGAAACTTGGCAGCATCAATGATATCTTCAGTGCTCGTGTTGTTTTCTGACTTTGGGTGTAATCTGGGAATCGCTTCTCGATATGAGCTGACAATGCATCTAGAAGACGATCTCTCATTTTTGAGCAAGTTGCTGCTCCAGAATCGGATAGAATACAGTCTTGTTGGAAGAGTGAAATGGTTTTGATAAGGCAATATTCTTCTTCGCTAAGGTCCAATTCAATCATAACTTTCACAATCAAATCAATAAGTTTCTTGCAAACCACTCCGTATGTGACTGCCCATCTGAGACATTCAAATTAGATTCAAAAAGTTACAAGTTCTAATTACCTTTCTGGTAGTTTCTTCTGCTCTTCGTCGTTATATGGAATGAATGCACCATTTCCTAGAGGAATTCCAGTGGTATGTTGCTTCTTCTGGAAGCATTTAAATGCAAATGTGATCCAGCCGAATGCCATGAAATTTTGTTTGAATAGAGTTGTCTGAAATGAGATAATAGTAAATAAATGGCACTCGGTTTATAAAGTACCTGGTCGGAAAGTGGCAAAACACGGAACTCGGGGATTCCCATTGCCCAATCGGCACAAAATACGAATGATCTGTACCAACTGAGGTATAAATCACTAGCTTCCATGATACGCTCACAGGTATACATCAACTGAAGTTTTGAAATTGAGAATGAAAAAGATCGGATAAGTTTCTTACCGGCAATCTTTTGATAACCATTTGTGGGTGTTGCAACCCGAATGTCAGACTGATATCTCTACTCCACGCTCCCATCACATCATTATCTTTCACATCATCATCAGTCAACTGCTCTGTCTGTTTTTCCAAAGCACACATGAACAGGGTAATCGAGTGTTCTTGAGCTGCAAGTATTTACTCGTACTACATTGGGAAACCAAAAAAATCTTACTGGTTTTTCTATCAACTGACTCTGTCTCAGAGCAAGGAATCATTGCTTCGACCGACGCTGGGAAACTATTCGACGATGTAGGTGTAGAACCGGACGAAGTTGTTGGATTATGAGTGACTCCATTTGCAGCGGATACGGTGCATGTTGTTGATCCCGGAGCAACACGTTCAATCTTCGAACGCTCTTCTCGGACATGTTTCGGATTCATTCCACCGTCTAAACAGTTTCTCAAGCGACACGCTCTACATCGGTTTCTAGATTCTGTAATTATCATATTAAAAATAACTTCTCCCATTTCAATATACCATTTGTAATATCACAATTGCTTTCTGCACTGCACATATAAACCCGTCCTTCAAAAACAGATCGACGGAAAAACGCCTTACACCCATGGCAGGAACTGGCACCATAGTGTACTCGGATCGCTGAATCGCTTCCACACCCCACACATCTTTCGCCCTGAAATATTTATTTTGTTTAAAAGTTTGTTGGGCAGTATGATTTTTTTTGTTGAAATTCTTCTATATAAAAAACGCCCTTGCCTTTCTCACTCCACCATTTTGTTCTACTTCACTCCTAGTTTTAGTATCATCTGGATGTAGTGCAACGGGATGGTGAACACTAACAACCGATGATGTTGCAGTATTTCCAGCACCGAAAAACGTGGATGTAGACGATGGTACATTAAGCGGTGATAATGTAGTTAATGGCGTCGACCAAGTGTTCAAATTTGCCGTCGTGGTGGTCGTTTGTGATGATGGGAAAAATTTAGGGCTCCATTCGGTTTTCATCTTTAAATTCACAAGTTGAGGAAATTGAATCGACTGTATATGGTCAAGGCCATGATGAAAACACAGATAAGTATCACGATTCAAAATAGGTGGATAAAGAAGGAAGACATTTATCAAGATTTTCACAAGTGAACTTGATGGTCTACAAAAAAGTAGATTACACCGTACTTCAATAAAAAACGATGAGACAAAAAAGGTTGCATCTTAAAAGTACACGAGAGATGATGGGAACCAAGTGCGGTGAGAAAACACAAAAGCTATGATGGATCGAATTTCAGCACACATGAGAGCGGATGAAATACACAAAATCCTTCTTTCGTTGTTGCATGTCTCAACAACAAACAAGCAAAAAGAGGCCGTGTGTAGTTCAGTCTTTACACCTCTTGACTATACACAAAAGAAAACACGGGAAGGAGAAGGAGAAGAGGGAAATGAGTGAGTTCCTTTTCTTTAATAAGAGTACCTCTGTCCTTGTCGCGACATTTCGGTCATAACACCCCTGTTTGCAACAAGAGAGGATTAAAAGCTGATGATGATGAGTGAGAGAGTTGCCGAAACTTCAAAACGAGACGCAGATGGGTGGAAAACCACGACCAAATTGAGGACAGCATTTCGAGGTGCGCGCTCTTTCTCTCTCTTCGAGAAAACGGTGAAGCAAATAAGATGAATGAAAAAGGGAAGAAAAGTGGGAGAAGAGATGGAAAAATGATGCATATTCTAGACACATGTGAGCATCGTTTAATGAAAAGGATTTGGAAGTAGAGTGTAGGATAGTTGGAAGGCTAGGCAAAATAATGTGAAGATGACATGCGAAATTATCATCACTTCCCTGTTTACTCAGCACTCATTGGTTTGTGATTGCTGATTTTCAACCACACAATTCTTCGATTTTCTCATTTAAAAAAACTGAAATCAAAACTCAGTTGCACTTTCTATAGCACTAGTCAAACAAAAAATACACAAAGCAGATTTATCACTAATGTCTAGTCTACTTATGTGGGAGGATGGAGAAGTTTTTTGTCTTGGTTTTTGTGTGAGCATTGAAACATGTTCTAAACCTTACAAAAAAAATGAAATAATACACATGTCAGGCGTTTTCATTGCAAATGTTTGCACTATACGGGGCCTGCGCCACGTCAGAGAAGTGCGATTCACACACCCTCTTGTATTGAAGACGTCAAAAATCTACGACACTTGAAGACAAGGACGAAACATGTGCGAGTTTGCAGAAAAAAGCTGAGAAGATACAATGAAAAAACACAAAATGCAAACTATTTGCACTATTTGGTCTTTGCCCTGTTTATACGAATGTACATATAGATATGTATATATAAAATTGGTCACCGACTCTCTAACCTCTCTCCCGATATGCTCAAACAGATGTCGTGGTGGACGGACCTAACCGGGAGGGGTGAAGAAGAAGAAATGTTTGTTGGGTTGCAAAATGTTGAGGAGTCTATGTTTGCACAGGTATAAAGAGAACGAAGAGTGCGGTTGTCTTGAGTTTGGTGCAGTTGAGTTTTGCTCCTTTCAAAGCACGTGGGTTGACGACAAGTGCCTCCAGGGGTCGGAAATCTTTTACTATTCAAGAGAAACCAACAAAAAATTCTAAGCGTATCCGCTTCTTGCAACATTTTTAGGCAACACTATAGTCTCGACCCAAAAAGAGGCAAATATTTCGAAATGGAAATGTGATATTGTCACACCTGCTGCATCGAGTCGATTAATTTTTGTTCTAACATTACAATATGAAATATGCGTATCGTATTTTGTGGTATTTTTGTGGTCTCCTTCCAAATAACAAAATACGTCTTTCAAGGAATTGTCATAGTAATGAGACAGCAAGAATGAAGCTACCAGGCAACTAAAATGATCTTGAAGTATGGCGCTTTTTGATTTCAATGCTTGAAAATTTGTCAGCATTTTGTGTGATGAACACATTTCTTGTTTCGAAAGCAACAAAAATAAATTAATAATTGGCACAGATAAAGGGAACAAAAATCGAAACTTCGAAGTGCAACCGGTTTTTCTCAACAAGCCGATCGGGGATTCGACCTGGGACAAATCTACAACAAATCTGAGTAAGTAGTCAACAAATAAACAAAAGTTCGAGATTTATGAGCTTGTAAGGTATCAAGAGATGAAAAGTGCATCCAAAAGTCCATGTGATCGTTCTGATACACGTACGAGAGACGAAAAGAACGAAGTATGACCGTCGGCAAAACTGGCGAGTGTATAGAGGCCTCTCTTTTTTTTTGCGTTTCTCTTCGCCTTTTCATACAACGTTTCACATCATCTCTTTTTTCCATTTTTCTCTATCAGCCACCAGCAGAAACATGCAGAAGTGATAGGCGTAGACCACGATAGAATATAGAATAGCATAAAATATTGAGAGACGGGGCTCAACCCGCGTTTTTAGCGTCAATGAGGAAATTGAGAAATAGAGAGTTTGAGAGACTTCATTAAGTTTACATAATGTGTTGCAAAAAGAGACGCAGCGAGTACGTTGAACTGTGGTGCAAGTCTTTTTTTAGTTGTGACATTATGTTTCTAACAAGGTCTCATTGAACTTCATGTTTCCTCATGAATCATAGAAACTCTCTCAAGTTTTTCAGAATCCGTAGATCCATCACACAAAGTTCGATGAATGACTAAAAACCAGTTACAAATTCCAAAAATTTGCAAAAAATGCCGACACAACGCCCCGATGATTATTTTATTCATAATTTGAATGCAAATTGTACTGTCACGAGTTGATCAATGTTTCCGGAAAAGTTGTTTCATTGATGATACTGATCATTCAGAGACCAAGATAACGCCCCACCGCATTCTTCTCTTTATATTCCGTTGAGACACGAATTTCACGTGTACTTCATACAATACTAGTGTGTCGACATGTTGATTCAGCTGCTTAGGTATACTGCTGGCACTTTGATTTCTCACAAATATATCAAAAAATTGGCCTAGCTCTTTTATACTTTTGTCACTGATGTATTATACATTTCTGGTTATGGATCTCTCGCCCACTGGTTCAAATTTTTCAATGCATGTATAGATCATATATTTAGATAATAGATCAACCTCCAAGATTCTAATCATTTCTCGCGTACGTAGACATGAATAATAAACATAACATACCTTGACTGAAATAGGTGGCGAACTCCGGATGACTTCTTGTTTTGGAATGATGAAAGACATTGAATTTTGTTGATTCAACTTCTGTGCAGCTAATACAGTGTCCATTAGAATAGAAGTAGTTGTTGATGTAGATGGGAATGATAGGAATAATGGGAGAGTTGGTGATGCATTTGCAGCAATTGGAGAACTAGATACTGCAATATCACTAGGGCTAGGGAATAATGGTAGTTGAGCAGGTGGGGATGACTGTTGCAGTGCTGCGACAAACGCCGATGGATTTGAAAATAACGCCGCTGGTGGTGGCGTACGAAATAATTCCATTATGCCTCGTTTGACTTCTGGAACAAAGTACGATTTAGGGAGAATTGTATCATGCGAATGAGAAATATATATTAATATATATAAACGATAAGAATTGGTGAGCAAAGAGAGAGGTAGAGTGAGTGAGTATTGCGGCACAAACAAGAGTACAGTGTTTACATATATTGATCAAATTCTTGAAATATTAGGAAATCGAATGAAGATTTTTGGAAGAGTTGGTTTTTGAAACAAACATCAATAGCATAAAATGTAATTGTTATAAACCTTGAAAAGGGGTTACATGAATAAAAAGTGAAAAGTACGAAAAGTATTATAGAAAGAGATTAGTTTCTCACGTTGTGTCCGTTGCTATAGAATAATAACAATACAAAGATCATTGAAACAAGATTTTTGTTGCTGATATTACATCTGAGGAATCAAGGGCATGAAACATCATTGAACTGCGATTCTCTTTGTCATGATTTGTGTTGAATAATTATGAATATATGTATCTATTTCCCAATTCCTCACATTGGAAAAGGAGGAGGGAAAAAACGGGCCCATATCATTTGCCTATATTTATACCCAGCGTATATTGTGGGCGGAGTTTCTAGTGTGTAGGAATCAAGAGAGACGATCTTCACGGATGATCAAATGATAAGTTGAAAATGAAAGAGAGTATTATGCGGAAGGAGTGTAAGAGGGTGGCCAACAGATGAACCAAAAGATGGACCGATCGGAATGGTATCGTTGAGAAATTGACAGAGAGGGAGAGGGAGGAAGAGAGTGATGTGTTCAATGATTTTCAACAGAAATGTGACTTGTTGTGATTGTGTATTTGTCACCTCACTAACCAAATTCAACACTCAACATATACTTTGTAGTGTTCTACTGAATGTTTTGTTAAAATGGGAAAAACGCTAATTCGAAAATCAAAACAGTGCTTGTTTTTTTTTCACGGCGAACCGAACGAAAAACATTATTTAGGTGCATGTATATCAACATGTGAAATTCATGTACTAGACCTGAAAATTTGTCATCATGTTTGCAACTGTGAAATCACATGCGCGGAACAAAATAAAAGTCACCAAAGTCCAGAATGTATCTTATTTACAAATCACCTGTAACAGATGTCCACGTCACATCAATCAACAACTATGATCTACGCGTTATCAATAAGGTTAAAAGATGATCGCAGTGATCTTCGTTGAAACTGTTTGACATGTGGTGTAAGTTCTGATTGCCCGTTTCAACAGAATCTTGTTTTGTAATTCAATTACCGTATTTCCTCGAATAGAGCGGCACTGCAAACTCTGTCGGAGAATGATCATATGAATCTAGTACAGTTATCAAAAAGTTGTCAACAGCAAACTTGTAGCTGAAGTTTTGATCTACAAATTTGCAGTTGACTACTTTTTGATAGCTCTTCTAGATTTCCAGATATTAGCATTATACGGCAGCGTTTGCAAAGCGTGGATCTATCATAGCTTAAAAGGGAGGGGGGGGGGGGGGGGATGAGCTCATGAGTTTAGTGTGAAGTTCGTTACCTAAAAATCGTTAATCTTCAATTAATCATCTGATGTTTTGAGATAAAGTTCAACGAAATACTCCCTTTGTCTCCTAATACGGAATAAAACTGAACAGGTGACGTATACCAAATCTAATCTGGAAATTGATCTTTCACATTCAAGGCACATTGGAACACAGAAACAAGTGCAGTCCGGGACAATTCGTAAATCGATGGAATAGTCTAATGACGATCAACGAAACAACTCGCACTCTGGTTCACAATTAAATCAGAGAGCGTAAAGGTGATGGAGAAGCAGACATAGTTGATGCTGAACTATTCCATCCTTAGGAATTGTTATGATATTGGAATGTAAATTCGATTCTAACTGTTTTTGATCTTCTCGTGCGAATTTCGTCGAACGAATTTCACATTCAGAAATTTGAAGATTCGAGAAAGATATGGTAACTTGAACAACATATTGGTTTTATCTGCATGAATCTCGACTGGTTACTACTAAAATCCGGAGTATTAGGAGAAGATCAAGTATTTGATTTCTTATTCCGCATGTACACATACTACGATAGATTTAGATCAATTTGCGAGACAATAATTCGGAGTCGACAAAACATCGAATGTACTCCGATTTGTTCGCAGGTGAAGAAACCGAGGTTTGTAGTTATGTTCGGCTTTTTGATAGGATCAACAATGAAAATGATTCAGAAAGCATTTCAAGATAAACAGATTCGATAAAAATGGAATAAATCGAATCAAACGAAAATCTGGATGGTTCATTGAGCTTGGGGAGAGGATATGGAATATGTAACGACAAAATTGACAGAAATATATGACAAACATCTGCACCAAAAAAGCGTTGCGAGCCGCCTACATATTACTAGAATATATATATTTACGATTTTGAAAATAGCCACGCCCCATCAAAACATTGTGCACACGTAAGGAAATACAGCAAAGATGGTTCCGGGTTATTTTCGTCGAACAAAAGACTATGGATAAAAATTGGTTGAACTTGACTTGTTGTGTTGTTTTTCCATCTCTCGTGCCCATATACGGACACGCTCACTGGTCGACTAGCGGACACAACTCCGTGAAAAAAGAAATGGATAAATATTATGGAACATGGAATAGCAATAAGGATGTAGATTTCGAGACGAACGTGTGAATATTTAACTAGTGATGAGAAGGAAAGTTATAGAGCAGATCACGTCCAGAGGACACATTATTATGATTGATAGAAGAAAAATTAAAGCTATAGATGGTTTTTTCGCATCATTTAACATGTCGAAAAAATATCAATAGCATGATGTTTCAATCTGAAACTCGGTTGAAAGAATACGGAGGTGAATATAAGTTTGTTTCGATACTCCACAAGATGATACTGAACTGTGGAACTAGTTTCAACAAAACGGAAAATGAACACCCAAAAAACTATTCTTGTCAGATAAAACACATCTGAGATTTCTGATCTACTCTGAAATGAAGAGCACATTGCAAACATTGTTTGTTCAATATACTTTACCTGAACTTCCTTTCTTCTGTCTCTATTCTATGAATCTACAAAGAAGAAGCAAATGTGTCCTCATGCACACGACTAGAAAACAACAAGTGCTGCCAGTTTTAGATGTCTTTCTTCTTCTCTTCTCTCAAGGCATGGGATGATTAGGGGCGGAGTCGGGTTACAGTATCTTCTAAGACACAAACCGGGAAGTGGAATTGTTTACGGAATATCATAGTATTCAGGAGAAATGCTCGGATGTGGAAAGTGTATGATGTTCATTGTTTGGTATCGGATCATTGAGTTTTCACGTGATTTCGCCGAATTAGAAGTGATCTTTAAATATCGATGCGTCGGTCGATTGATTCAAAAACAAATGTATCCATTTTTAGCAACATAAGTTTATTTTTAGTCACGTCATAGGCCCTTTTTGAATACTCCACCCTGACTCTCCCTACCCAGAATAAAAACTGGTCGAGTACAAATGATGACGTTCGGAGAACAGCTAAGAACAATTTTCACTTCGATGATATTTTGTTATTTTTGTGGTAATGATCTTATGATCTGTTAGGATTTGATCAAGTGATTGTTTGCTGAATTCGGATATTAATAACATCCAGAAAAAATACATAAAATTAGGGAAGACAGTTTAGGAATGTGGAAAAGGTCAAGGGTTTCACATTGCAAAAACGTATTGAAAAGAGCAACGAATGCTATTTGGAAAACATTTCGAGGTGGATTGAATGAACAAAAGAGGAAAAATACATGTGTCTATGTAAATAGAGATTGGGAGTACGGTAAGGTGGGAGCAAGAGCAGAACACAAGAATATACAAATTGTGGAGGAATAGTATGAAGAGGTGAGCATAACACAATATATTTTGTAGTATGGGCAAGAAAACGGAAACAAACATAATTTGAGTAGGCGGAATAAAGGGGTGAAAGTGGAACATCAATGAGGGTACGGTAGATGAAAGTGAATGGAAAACGGAATGTTATAATAGTGAATTTATGGAAGACCAAAATGTTAATGATAATAAATATCATTGATCAGGTAAAAATTTGATGAGAAATAGAAACATGCCACAAAATCAGAAAACCAAACGACCAACACCTTTTTGATCAGTTGTAGCACTACTATCTTTTGCATGTGATTAATTCGTGTTCTGCTAATTTGTACCACGTGGATTCGATTGATAACCTCGAATCGGAAGAAAATGGAGAATACTTCAGCAGTTTGCAACATTTTTCGGGTGAAATATAAGCAGAGGGAACAAACTATGGAAATTGTCTTATCAGGGAGCTAGTGAAATGAATATTTCATTATTATTATTATACATTGTCTAGCATTTTAAAATGTATCGAGTGTCGAACAAATAGAATGGGATAACAGAAGGCTACATTTTGTACTTGATATATAGGCTGTTGCAGTGTCTATATACTCTCATGCCTCGTTTTGCATTTTGTGCGGGACAGATCAAGAACAAGATTGAATTGCCTGATCAAATATCCGATTTTTCGGTATGATGATCAAATGATGTTGATCTACCAAGCCTTGAAACCAGTGAAACAATAAACAGGAGCACATTTCAAATTATGAAAATAATAGGAGTATAGGAATAAGAATCACGATATATGGGATTGTGCTCTTTGTGTTTTGAATCCGAATGTTGCAAACGGACAAACATGCTACTTCGGCGTGTCTTCTATTTGCACTATTGTAGGCGTGCGTCGGGATGGAAAAGATGCACAATAGACAAGAAATCGGAGAAACCAAACTTTTCAATCTTGATGGACTGTTGTTTGTTTGCCCAAGGAAGAAGAGAGAGAGAGGAGAAAAAGGGCAACAATCGGAGCGACCTTTAAAAGAAAACATTGGACATAATACCGGAAGAATATTCAACGAGATCGAAGTTCAGCGTACATACATTTATGAAATAAGTAAATATCGCAATGTTACGGTATGTAAAACATCAGAAATCGTATATGATTTGTGTCGTATAGTTCAAGCATCTCTTCTCCAAGCTTTTTGGGTACCTCATCTTCATAGGATGTTGAACATTGGGGAGGGTGGGATGATGATTCATTTTCCATATGTTTGATGTTGATGTTATATAAAGCATTTCGAAATGTATCATTTCAATGTTCCCTAAAAGGAGGGGAAAAGTGTAGAGTTTAGTTAGTGTCATCTTGAATGTCATCTGACCTTCTCCTTCGTTTCCTCTCCATACAAATAAGAGTCTAGTTGGGTACACTTACGACGGATGCATTTTTAATTCGATTCGGTGAGAGCGATTGTGTTATGGTTAGGCATAACGATGCGAGATTTTATAAGTGTGTTGTCTATTGACAATTATTCGATCTCAATGAACTTTCACAAGAAATCAAATTCGTATCGAATTGAAGTTGAAAAGAAAAGAAAGAGCATTTTTTTCATGGTTTCGGATTGAACTTTTTGCATTTTGTCGTGTGGTCATATGTTTGCAAACTCGCTGTAGATCATCAGTTGATCCGATCATATTTACACACTTTCAGTTTTTTTGTGTCATACAAGAAATGAATGGAGAACACTGCACACATGAATCATCGGGACCAATGGATTGTGTACACATTTTACAGTTTTTCTGCTGCACTCTTCACAACAAAACTGATGAAAACCGCGAACTGCTTTTTGTAGGGACAAGTATAGTGGCGAACACGAAAGCTGTCAGAATACATCGAATAAAAAACTTTATTGAATAAAAATTAATTTTTCAGTTATCCTTCAATGAAAATCTCTTGCTCACGATTCGATCGCTTGGCATCTATAAATTAAAATTGATGAATTTTACCAATCGAATCATACCAAGCATAATAGCATTTACAGTGTCTGTCAATGCAGTTTGACAGTCTGTGTCATTTGTTTTCAATATCTCAACTACGTTTTTGACGCATTTTTTGACCTGAATTCAATAGAGTTATGTTATTTATTAGAGAATCCATAACGTCATCTCGGCAGCTCGTATAATGTTCATACTTGTCTGTATCGTGTGTAATGAAACACAATAGATGGTTATATGCACAAGTTGAAAGACTCTCTGAAATTAGGAAAAAAACTTTTTGAATTAGTTGATATAAATCACTTCTGATACGTGGGCATTTGGTATACAAATTACGATAAGAAATATTTACAGTAACATTCAGTGCTGGATGATAAGGAATAATTTTCATATCATCATGATCATCTTCAAGAAATTAGTTTTGCTAATAAAATCTTTCAATATTACCTTCCGAGTAATAATTGTGTCCGTGCTCGCGCACTTGATTACAAGGAAACGTTCTAAAAAATGATGGGCATGATGTGTTCAATAAAACATCCTAAATTAGTTTTTTTTTCAATTCATTCGGATTTATTCACATTTAGACAATCGCAAAATATGTCATCACAATCTTTTTGCGGGAGGAGTCCTTTGTAGCAATCGTCATGAAATGCGCAACACATGTTTGCCTTATCTAAAATAATACCTAAACGATAATACTACATAAAATTTCGATAATACTACATAAAATTTGATAAATATTTCATACAATTCGCACTACAAAGCCATCCGACACCAGTGTTCATTTCTGCCAGTGACGCTGGACCACAGAACCATTGGTTTTTATTGACTAAATTTGTCAAAGAAAAAGCACAATTGATTGCTATAAGGAAAGCGATCGATAACATTTTCATTATTGTCAATGAATTTTCAAAGAGATCTCACGTTTTCTCTCGGTTATTTATGTGTCTATTTTATTTTCAAAGCTTTAGAATTTTATGAGAATATTTATTATTATTTTAACTATTCTTTTCTATTTTGAACCCGTATCGAAGATGCAAAACTCAATATTATAAAATCTTCTGTCCGAGTCGAACCCTGATTCGGAGATTCTTGAGATTTGGATTTGTTTTTAGAAGATGATCGATCCACATGTGGCAAACTGTGTCATCTGTTTTATATAGCGCTCCAATAGCTAGAACTGTCTCTTGATTTTGCTCATGAATACTTCTGCAAAACTAGCAGGATACATAAAAACTAGGCGATAACGTACCTTTTAGCATCTGATCGTCCCTTCTTCCATTCCTCAAACCATCCGGTGTAATCTTCGTCAAGTTTCTCGTTTTTGAACTCTTCCATTGGCTCCAATGTTGGTGCTACTGTGAGTGTAACATATGTTATGGGATATTCTTGAACATAAACACGATTTGTGTCTACAAAAACTTCTTCTCCGTTATTCAAATCTTCTATGAGAGCTTTTTGTGATGGAGACTGGGATGTTGCCATCCACTTCGCTTCGGAATCGGCTATATCCGAAAGTTTCAAAAGTGAAACTGAAGAGGCTGAATCTCTACTCATCATTCGCAGTGCAATACCAGCTAATTCGGCAGCAGTCAATGATTTTCCTGAATAGAATAGAATAAATACATATTTAGTGAAGGAGCCAGACTCACCTTCTACATGTCTCCTATCCAAATACTTGTTCGAGTGTTTCAGTTTTGGCATCCAATACAACATTCGCTTCACCTTTTTAGTTGCGAAATTCCATTCTCCAAATGCGTTGACTACAATATCGTGAATTTCTTTATCTGGTTGTACACCTGAAAATTGATTTACTCGTTATAATCAACTAGAAAATATTATCACCATGCCATTCCATTTCATCTAGAACTTTGACACAGCAGTTTTGTTGCATTGGGTAATGGAGGAAAATTTTTTGGAACGCTGTCTGAGGAATCATTTTTCCTTTCGGAAAAACATCGAGTAACGTTTTGTAAACTTCTAAATCTTTGTGAACTCCATAATCTTTTAGATATTTTAAAGCGGTGTTGATGAATTCAACATGGCTCCTTCCTCTTTTTTCTTTGAACAGGGCTGAAACCGCACAAATTGAGATGATTCAAGTTCGCGAACTTACCGACCGAGGCCAGAAATCTTTCTTTATTCTTCTCCGATGATTCGACGCCTTCAAATTGTTTCGCGACATGTACCAGACTCAAATCATTTGCTTCATTTGTGATTCCTCGTGTCTGAGAAATCAAAACGCGCCTGAAGACGGCCGAGACAAACATCTGAAACTGCAAGAATTTTCGAATACAAAAAGAAGCATGAACGAAATGATAATTGTAAAATTTTAACATGATTTTTGCATTTCCAAACCTCAAAACATGTTTTTAAAACAGTTAACGGCAGCTTCTCCGCAGTTCAATTATGAGTAATGCAAGTGCGCCCTATGTACTGAACTCTCTCGTAAATCGACAAGCGGGTGTATGATCATACGGTAGAAGAACACGCAACGAAAACCGTAGTGTTTCATACACTTTGTTCGCTGATATTTTTCTGATCCTATTTTAGGCCGTTTTATTCCTTTCGAATTTTTTTTTGCAAGTTTTTAAAAAGTAATTATTCCTCTAATATTTTTCGTTGCAAATTGTTAAATTTTCACTAGTTTATATATATTTTTTTTAAAGTGCAAAGCCTTGTTGTTCGTTTTGATTTATATATTTTTTCACTGTAATGAATTATTTCCAGGGTTAAAACATGCCGACCAAGGCTCTCGGAGAGTGTTTGAACGAATATGTCGTCGTAGGACGCAAGATCCCAACAGAGAAGGAGCCAATTACTCCAATCTGGAAGATGCAAATCTTCGCCACCAACCATGTCATCGCCAAGTCCCGTTTCTGGTACTTCGTGTCTATGCTTCGTCGTGTGAAGAAGGCCAACGGAGAAATTCTCTCTGTTAAGCAGGTTATTTTCCAAAAAATTAATGAACCTAATAACTGTATTTCAGATCTTCGAGAAGAAGCCAGGTACCGTCAAGAACTACGGAGTCTGGTTGAAGTACGATTCCCGTACTGGACACCACAACATGTACCGCGAGTACCGTGACACCACCGTTGCTGGAGCCGTCACTCAATGCTATCGCGACATGGGAGCTCGTCATCGTGCTCAAGCTGATCGTATTCACATCCTCAAGGTCCAAACCATCAAGGCCGAAGACACCAAGCGTGCTGGAATCAAGATGTTCCACGACTCGAAGATCCGCTTCCCACTTCCACACCGTGTCACCAAGAGAAGAAACCTCAATGTTTTCACTACCGCTAGACCGAAGACTCACTTCGCTTAAGTTGGAAATCATTGTTATTTGTTGGAATAAAAAGTTATCAAAAAATCTTTTTTTTTCTTGTGTATGTGATCATGTTTGGTTCAATAGTCCAGTTCTTTTTTTATGAAATTCATACAGATTGTTAAAAGTTTTATACTAGCAGAAATGATCTTCGTCGGATTTTACATTTAGAATTTTCTGTTATTACATTCCCAAAATTCAATGATTCAAAAGTTGATTTACTGACATTTTGAAGTTAGTCGAGGAAGTTTAATAGCTGGTGGTCCCCTATGCATTATAATAAAATTAGACGTACAGTGATTCAGAAATTTTGTTATAGAGAAGTATTTACCAAAGTGCTGTAAATTTTATGTGAATCATACCCATGTTTGTTCGAATTTTCACAATTTTATAGTGACCGAGAAACGATGGCCTAAATTTTAAATTCTGCGTCTCTAACATTCAACCAGCGCGGCGCAAAGTACTCTGTTTCTCTGTCAACTATTGCATCACGGGCGGTGGTTCTTCACTTGCATTGCTTCAGTCTTTTATTTCTTTCCAGTGTACATTTTTTTTTCATCTCAAACTTTTCAGGGTTCATCATGGCTGATATTCCAGAGGGAGATTACGAGAAAGGAAAGAAGGTGTACAAGCAGAGATGCTTGCAATGCCATGTCGTTGACTCGACCGCTACCAAGACCGGACCAACTCTCCACGGAGTTATGGGACGTACCTCTGGAACCGTCGCTGGATTTGATTATTCCGCTGCTAACAAGAACAAGGTAAAAAATGAAATCTAACTTTGAAAGACATTTTATTTGATTTCAGGGTGTTGTCTGGACTCGCGAAACTTTGTTCGAGTATTTGTTGAATCCAAAGAAGTACATCCCAGGAACAAAGATGGTGTTCGCCGGTTTGAAGAAGGCTGATGAGCGTGCTGATTTGATCAAGTACATCGAAGTCGAAAGCTCCAAACCAGTTGCCTAAATATTCTAAATTTTGTCGCCTAGCTTGTCTAAGTCAATGTTACGCTTTCATTTTGATTAGTTAGGCATATTCAAATTGTTTACTTCGTATTATTTGCACTAATTTTGATAATTTTTCATTTTCAGTGTTAAGTATTGGAAAATAATAAACTTTTCCTCTCGAAAAACTTTCTCTGTTATATATTCAAATTTTTCGAAAATTTCCTCGGTTCCGAGGTGAATTACGTTGCCCTTTTTAGAAGCAAGATACACAATGATTAATGTATAAAATGTAATTCCATGCAGTTATAAACAATGTGTACCCCTCTCGCATATGTAGCTCTAGAGCACGATTCTTCCGTCCACTCCAGGCGGTTGTCATGGAGATGACGGCGTTTAGGAACCAAAATGAACATTTATACCTTGCGCACTACTGAAATATGAATTATTTTCTTTTTGTTCTTATAACTACACAAGTATTAAGAGCTCAAGAGCTGTGCTATCCTGATGTATTTCGTCATCGAATTGACACGTTATTCCCAACTTCAAGATTATTTTGTGTTTGGAAACAGAATGGTAATTCACCGGTAAATGTCTATTTCAATCCTGCACAAAATCACAGAAGTGCCTCATTATGTTCCAATAGAAGCCGTTCAAACAGAACAACAATGGTTGGATTATTCAAAATCGCACGGTTTAGATAAAGACGATGGAAAAATTGAAGAATTGGTGACTAAATTGGCAAAAATATGGATCATGATGAATCGTTGCAGACACCTTTGCTCAGCATAAGTGATCAAAATGATGTTGTTCCATTCAAAATACCAGCTACTATTGTGGATGGTGGTATTTGTAGTGGTTACCAACGGATTGAAATCAATCGAAACATGACGATTCGATGTAAACCTATTCAAACATCAACTTCCATTCAAAATGATTGTCAAACGAATGATATGTTGAATAGTCAGAAGATATTTTCCAATATAGTATTCACGATTCAAGGGAAAAATCACACAAACATGAATATTCCAACGACAAACAATCAGCAACTAGTTGCTCCTGTTTGGAATGGTACTTCTTGTGTTGGTGTTCTCAAATTTGTACGCTAATACTTCAATGATTGTAAAAATGTTCAAGAAGCTTTAGGCAACAATCACAGTAACAAGAAACGGCACACTTCTAACTTCAGTCTTCATTGAGACTTTCTATGATGTCTTGCATCATTCGGCAGATACGTATGAACAAAACTATCGTGTTCAATTTATTGAGAAAACGCCGTCACGAGGGAATGAGACAGCACCAGCAGTTGGTTATTCAGAAGGACAGACAGTATATATGGTCAAAGGTATATTTCTTTGGAAGTCATTAATATCAAGCTTATTGCTCAAGATTATGTAGCAGTTCCATTCGGGATCCCAAGCATTGGTGATTGTTATGCATATCAAGAACTAAATGCTATTACCTTTCTCCGGTCTTCATCTTCGGTTTGCACTATTGAAACAACAGGGTGTGAGGATGCAAGACGGAAAGCAGATGCATTCTATAAACAAGTTTACCCAAATGAGTTATTGTCGGCACCATCTGATGAATCCCATCCTTCGATTGTTAAAAAATTTAATGCTTCATGGGAAGAAGTTTGTCTTGTATCAATTTCAAATCGTTCACAAGTTGCCTTTTCAGAAGTCTCCATCACCAATATTATGCCGTCTTCCAGTCTCCTCCCTTTTTGAAATATATACTGCAAAACAAGGACCTACGAACAAATATAGGAGAATCATTGTGGCTGCAAGTTTGCAACTTCAACTAGACAGTATCACATATACCACTGGTCAAAAAATTCGAATGCCACTTGCTGTTAAATTTAAGGATATTTCGACACCTCCAAAATCAGTATTCTCATCACTTCCTTATATTGACGTTCGTCTTCCGAGTGACTTTTTCTATCCATTTATTAGGAATACATGCCAGCGAACACAAGTTCAACCCATTATAATTTTTGTTCTGTACCTCCTCAATTAGAAAACTTAAATGGAATTCTTATTTTTAAGATGACTACGACTACTTCTTGAAACTATAAACACTTCTGCATATTTGAAAGCGTTATTTTTATACCGCTGGCTGAGGCCCTCACATGCCTGACCTCTGCAGAGAACTTGAGAGTTCAATGTTCGTGCCATACTCTGAATTCCTTGTGAACTGTGCAAAACTGTATGCTTAAAACAAATCTCGAGTTGGGGATTAAAACTAGTTCATGTGAATCTCCAATATCCATTGAATAACTGCAAAACTGACCCCGTCCAGAGCTTATAGGAATCAACACATTTACACCTAGTCATACAGTATTATATACGTTATTTATACAAACCCGGCCGATCATTTTCCGTTTTTCACGTTTAAATTAACGCGAATAGTTTTCACAGAGAAGAAAATTTTGAAGAAAAATACATGAAAATTGTACGTGACATTTGTAAACTTTACGAATATGCTTTACAATCAGTACTTAAATTTGTTTCTCTTGGGTTTGAAGAATTTGGATTGTCAGCTTTGTACTCCCAGCAATTTCACGATCGTCGTTGAGCACTTGTGTTTTCGTGCTCGTTAGCTGATCTGATCAGAAAATTCAAACTAGACATGATACAGGAAGATGAACTCGCCTAAATTTTATTTCTATAGAGTCTCGTTTTGCTTTATGCCATCAAAAAATGTGGAAAACCAATCAAGGATCGTATTTAGTTATCTATTTTTGAAAATATCATGAAAACCCAATTTAGATCATTTTGAAAATTCTTTAGCTCAGTTGGAAAGCAGTCTTCATTCTAGGCCACTTTCTTTCTTCCACTAAAAATCCAATATTATCACGTGAACAGATTTTTAATTTTGGGAAGACCGAAATTTAAATTCTAAAAAAACGGGAATTGAACTTCTCAAATAAATACGTGAAAAACGGAAAATGATCGACCGTTTTGTATAATTAAAATAAAGTATACAGTATTGAAGGCGATATGGATGAGTATCCACGTAAACCACAATAACGATGATGTCGGATGGTAAACCGCCATCTTCTAAGCTACAGAGCGGGGACGTCACGTATGAATTACCTTTACATACGAGGCCGTGAACCCAAACACGGCATGGTCGAGACTCGAACTCGATCCCTTAACTGTACGTATCTGTCGCTTATTAGACGGGTGTTTATACCACTCGGCCATCATGCACACGTGTGCGAATCGTCTTAATGCGGGTGAGGAGAACTGTGTTTTATGTTTTTGAACGAACGCCGATGGTGTCGATTTACGATAAACAACACACCACGCGCATAACAGAGTGTCGTACTCACTACTACAGTAAGAAAGTGCACTCATATGATGTTGTGTTTGCGGACAGTGGCCGCCAATTGAACAATCCGCGTAAATTCGGCCGCTGCTTTACTGAAAAATTTCTCCTCCTAAAAGTTGAATTTAATGCTGCTGTATAGATTTTTAAAATAATTTATATTCACAAAAATGATGCTTGGGCGACGGTCGATAATTCGAGTAACAAGAAGGTTTGTTATTCTTAGTAAGTTGATCATTTTCCTATGACTAAACCTTCGAAAATATTCGTTTTCAGGCAAAAACATTCATTTTTGGAATATGTCATCGAATTAAAACAACGGGGACTGTTAAAAAGCTCCTATCCAAGTGACTTGAGTGAAAAATTTCGACATGAGCTAGAGTAAGTTGCAACTTATTTCTCTCATTAGTCAAAACAAATAATTTTTTGAACACTATCGATTTTCTAACCATCAATCGATTTTCAGAAAATTACCTCCTTACGCGTACGCAGGATTTGATCCCACAGCAGAGAGTCTTCATGTTGGAAATCTCCTCGTTTTAACAAATTTATTGCGGCTACAAAAGCATGGAATCACACCGATTGCTATAATTGGTGGAGCAACAGCAAGAATTGGCGATCCAAGTGGCAGAACTTCAGGTAATTTGTCATTCATTCATGCATTTATTTAGTTCATTTTTTGAAGAGAGAGATTTGATTTCCGAAATTCTCGTAGAGAGAGATGCTTTCAAAATAACAAAGCAGATTAGCCGAATTCTAGTGCGACCGTCTTGCTCACAAAACCAAACCATTATTCTTAACAATCTGAAATGGTTCGAAGCCGTAAGACTTGAGCTAATTTTCAAAAGCTAGTTTCCAGTTTTATAGATAGATATGGTTACAAATCTACGAAATTGTAAAAGGATGCAAGTCGGTGAAATGCTTCGAATGGGTGCTATCAAGTCACGAATGGATAAAAAAACTGATCGCTTATCATATCAAGAGTTCAGTTATCAAACAATGCAAGCATATGACTGGAAAGTTCTGTCAGACACTTACGGATGCCAATTTCAACTAGGTGGATCCGACCAGCTCGGGCACCTAGATTTTGGTGCACATTACATCAAACGCACCAGCAAGACATTCGCAGCTGGTAATTTATCTATTTTTTTGAATTTTTGACAGTTCTGTGTTCAGGTGTTTGTCTACCATTGCTAACTGATTCTCATGGAAATAAGCTGGGAAAATCAGTTGGAGGGGGATCGGTATGGCTTGACGCAGAAAAAACATCCCCTTCTAGCTTTCATGAATACTTTGTGTCTATCGCCAATGATAAAGCAGAAGAGCTATTGATGCAATTGAGTCTTCGGCCTTTAGACGAGCTGAAGGAAGTTATACAAGAGCATCGTGCCGAGAAGGAGAAGAAGCTGGCTCAAATAGCTTTGGCTGATGAAATGTGTGATCTGGTTCATAGCCCGAACTTCGAAGACACGAAGTACGAAGATGTACACGACACTCCAATTATTTCATCATCATCGATACCAAGTGATCCCGTAACGGAAAATTCACACAATTTCACCACGTTGAAGCAAATCATTGACGATCTTGAAAACAGGAAGCTTTTAAATGACTGGAAAATTCACGATGTTTGTTCAAGAAATCTATCCCCAAACGCCTATGCTGTATTTGATCCGATTTCCGACAGTTTAACGCTAGCCGATTTGGCCTTGTTGATCAACCTTTTGCGTTTGCAACAATTTAAAGTGAAAACATTTATACTTGTTGGTGAAGCAAATGCCTTGATTGGAGATCCAAGCGGGAAAGAAAAAGGTAAAGGTGCTCTTTCTTTTCTCACGAGAAGTAAAATCTTTCAGAAACTCCACTCTTACCGACTTCTGTTGTTGAAGAAAATTCAGTCAAAGTGACAAAGCAACTAAAAAAAATCTTCTCGCGATTATCAGATGCTCCTGAAATCATCAATAATTCACAATGGTTCGGAAAGGTATTCTAAGTACTTCAGTTTTCCGTTTGAAAGCCGTCATGATTACAGATGAGTGCAATCGAACACTACAGACTTGGCAAAAACATGCTCATAGAAGATATGCTTGATGGGAAATCTATTTTGAGTCGAATGGAGAAAAATGGACTATCACACACCGAGTTCAGTTATCAAACTCTACAAGCATATGATTGGTTGATGCTTTCCGCTAAGCATGGGTGCGATTTGCAACTGGCCAAACTACATAAAGCTGCAAATTTAAAATTCGGTTCTTCTTATGTAAAGAAAGTATCTAATAGAAACGTTATTGGTGAGTCATTCGACCCTCCATTCTTTTCAAACCAAGTCTTAAATTTCAGGTGTTCCGGTTCCATCAGTATTTGATTCGTTACTTAAAACCACTGGAAAAAAGATTGAGGATAATGTAGTGTGGCTTGACGCTCAAAAAACATCACCGTTTCATTTCTATCAACATTTAGCTCAGCTACATGACGATAAAGCCGAATTGGCATTACTTCAGTTGAGCTTGAGACCAATGGAACAAGTACAGATTTTATTAGAAGAGCATAGAAACAATCTCGGGAAATGGATCGCACAGAAGGAAATTGCAAAAGAAATGACTGAATTAGTACACGGTGAGAAGGGATTGATGATGGCTCTTCGGTGCACTAGTGCGTTGTTCGGAGGTATTTATACCAATTTTTCAAAAGGGTTTATCAATTTCTTAATAAAGGAGGAACCGTTAAACTATCGGACTTGAATCGTGATGAAATTGTACAATTGTTCGGAACTTATGTAGAAATCCGAACCGATGAAGTGAGTTCCTTCATATGCTTCTTTTACTGATTCGTCTTCAATTCAGATCGAAGTATTCGGAGATATTGCTGATCGAACGTGCACCAACAAAGTCAGTGGACGTATTTTGATGAAAGAAGGAGCGTTTTCCGTCAACGGAGTGAAAAAGAAGATTGCCGATGAAAGAATCAAGGATGTCGCGTTAGAGAATGCTCCAGATTTGAGCTTGGTCTGTTGGGGAAAAAGGAAGTACCAACTGGTTAAGTGGGTTTAATCATTTGACAAGGACCGTGAGTTCTTTTAGTGATAGTTTAGACTATTGAGTAGTTTATATGATGTTATTTGTTTGCTAATAAAGTATTTATTTGAATTATGAATATTTATTGCCAATCACCGCGTTTTACACGCTATTTATACCTTCTGATATTTTCTCGTTGTTAATTATTATCATTTTTTTATGCTCGTACTTTTATCTGCATGAGCGGAGTGGTGCATAGCAAACTTCAAAAACTTGTCCTTTCAACTTACCGTGACTTTCTCCGAGCCTCGCGAGGTCGTGATCCGAGTATTCGCGCACATATCCGACAAGAATTTCGTGAAGCCGCTGAGCGTTACCAACCGAGCGAAGTTCTTCTCATAGAACATCACTTGCGCAGAAGTCAACGCCAATTGGAGGCTATCCGCAAAGGACACGTTGAAAAAATTGCAACTGTCCAAAAAAATTGAAAAGGTAATTTGAAGTTTGCTGTGCACGTACCATTCCAGTGACCCTTGTTGGCCTAATTTTTTCCATTCCCTCACATTCACTTTCATGATTTTCGTCAATTTTATATCTCAACGAATTTGTTGTATTCAGAATGGCTGACACACGCGAATTGCCTGTATTTGCCTACATCGAGGAATCGAAACAGTTGCAAGAGATTCGCGAATTTCTGAACAAAGACCCATCTGTAAAACTTGATCCACGAGGTGAATAATATCACTTAAGAGTCTGAACAATAATATTTCTTCAGGACCAACTGACGTTGCCGAAAACTTGATTGAGATTTGTGGCACTCTTCATGTCTTGCCATCTTGGGCAACCGAAGTGGATCTTGTTCTCAACTCAATTTGTTCCCTCATCGTCATTGTTGCTGCTGATAAGAGTGAAGCTGTCGTTAACTCGTTCATCAACGCTGTTTCTCCAAGACATTACAAAGGAATTGGTTGGGGAAGTCATGTAATTTTGAGCTAAAGTTTTGTGTGATTTATACTGAAGTTTTCAGGCTGGACACGCTGTTCGCGTTTTGTCGAACTTGTACCGTGGTTACTCCAACTTCAAGAAAATTCAAGAAACCATTTTCAAAGCATTGGTCGAAATGTGTGCTGAATCGAGACTTATTGGAGAACTTTCTTGCGATTTGGAAACACTAACTGACCAATTTACGGAATGGGAAACACCTGTAGAAGGCCAACGCGAAATTCTCAGATCAGTTCATCGTGCACTTTTATCCGATCAACGTGCCGATCAAGCAGCGAAAATTATGACTGTTCTTTTGGGAACGTACACCGAGAAAGATGCTGTCAAAGCTCGTGAAGATGCTATGGAGTGTGTAAGAACCGCAGTCGTTGATCCAAAATCATTCTCGTTCGATCACCTTGAACGTTTGAGCGCTGTTAAAGCTCTGAAACAGGTAATATTGGTCGAAGTATCTTTCTAATATCATTTTGTTCCAGTCGGATCCACTTATGTTCACCGCCCTTGAGCTCTTCGTGTCTGGAACACTGAAAGATTATCAATCATTTGTAAAGAAGAACCCGAAATTCGTCAGTGAACATCTTCAAGTCGACGAGGCTATTCTTCTCAAGAAAATTCGGCTTCTCACACTCATGTCATTGGCCGAAGAGAAAAACGTGAGTTGACTATGTAGTTACCTGTTAAACTGGAGTTTTTGAAGGAAATCAGTTTGGACGAACTTGCCAAACAATTGGATATTCCAGCTGACGAGAGCTTAGAAGAGTTCGTTATCGATGCTATCCAAGTGAATGCGATTTCGGTATTAACAAGTTTATTCATTTTTTTATTAATTAAATTCAGGGAAAAATCAATGAAATGGCCAGAACTTTGATCGTCAGCTCATATCAACACAGAAGATTCGGACAAGAACAATGGATTATCTTGCAGGTTCGCTGATTCCCCATAGAAATATAAACAATTAATTTTCAGAAACGTCTCACTACATTGATCGCAAATCTCAAAAATACCCACAACAATGTTCACGAAGTGAATCAACGAATTGAAGCTCTCTGAAGAAATTTTGATTCACATCATGGATCCTCTTCTGTTTTTGTTCTTTTCTCGAATTCCGAATCATGTTTTCGACTCTAAATTTGTTTGATGTTTATTCTATTTAAATTAATACATTCGTATTTTTCTTCCTTTTCTGTTGAAGGTTTTGAAAATGTTCTTCACAATAAATTGTTGGTTTAAATGTTGGTAATAACTCATAAGTTTGTTATTAAGCGAATCGTTTGATTACTTTCTTTACTGGAGATGTTTCCGTTTTCTTATCACTTTGCCCCCACGTTTTGATAGAAAAAGAGAATCACTTTACACACAGCTCAAGGATTATCTCTCATATGTTTTTCACGAATTGCGAAGAAAACACAGTTATTTGTTATGTTTATGCCCAGTTTTTACTTCCTATTCTTCAGTGTGTTCAATTTCGAAAAAAATTTACCTATATTTACAAGCTTCCTAAGTTCATTTTTTCCAAAAAAATGACGCATTTCTGCAATCGTTTTTCACGTCAGCAAGAGAGAGAGCGATGCATTGCGCCGCACTCCTCTTGAAAGAATAGCGAGCCGCCCGTCAGTTTTTGAAACAGCGCATGAAACTGGAGAGAACAGGGGCATTCAGACAACGAAAAAAGGCTACCCCAAACCGATGATCAGTCCACAATATTTTCTCATTTTCCAGATTTTTCAATTTTAATTTGAAATAGTCATTTTTTATTCAAACCTTTTTTCCGATAAATTTTGCGACAGAATTTTTCATCAAATTTACATTTTGCATGTATAGTTCTCATAATTTGAATATAGGAAAATTTAAATAGTCTGACGAATGTTTTTGTTTTTATCTTACTTGGCGCATGGTTTTTTCGTTCATAAACATCAAAAAACAAGTTTTCGTCATAATAGTTAGACTTTTTATCTTGTACTGAAAATATTTCTTCGTGAAAAGTAAAACATTTCTATTAATTGGGGTCTTCGTCTTTTTCAAACTTGAAACAGTTTCATATTTGCTTATCAGTTCCATTTTCTCTTTCATATCACTCCTTTCTCTCATTGAATCGAAACGGTAAGGGCCACGTGACCCAAAAACCCTTTTGAATTTTTGAATCCGTTCAAACAAATTTAATTTTCAGGAAACCGGGAAAATTTGCAAAGAATGCATAGGGCGAGCCTGATATGCCGTCTTGCTTCGCCTAGTCGCATCAGTGCACTTCGAGGAGCTTCATCAGCTTCAAGAGGGTCTGCCGTAGCTGCTTCGCCATTAGTTCAAGTATAAAACTGTTTTTGAATGTTTCGAATATGTTTCTTTCATTTCAGAAAAGAAATCAATCATTCGCTTCATCTGTGAAACATGAACCGTTTTTGAATGGATCATCATCAGTCTATATCGAACAAATGTATGAAGCATGGCAACAGGATCCGACATCCGTTCATACTTCATGGGATGCATACTTCCGAAATGTAGAAGCTGGTGCTGGACCTGGCCAGGCTTTCCAACCACCACCACCAACTGCATATGGAGGAGCTATCGGTGTTCCAGCTGCTGCTCCACAAGCGTATGTTATAGCTATCTATTTATGTTTCATTATGTTTTCATTTTCAGCTCTAGCGTTGCTCCAGCTCGATTAGACACTAATGCGTCTGTTCAATCAATCTCAGACCACTTGAAGATCCAACTATTGATTCGCAGTTATCAAACTCGAGGCCACAACATTGCAGACTTGGATCCACTCGGAATAAACAGTGCTGATTTGGACGACACCATCCCACCAGAGTTGGAGCTCTCATTCTATGGACTCGGAGATCGTGATTTGGATAGAGAGTTCCTTCTTCCACCAACAACTTTCATTACTGAAAATAAAAGTCTAACCCTGAGAGAAATTTTGCAACGTTTGAAGGTGATCTCATTTTCAACGAAACATAAATATTATGAAAATTTCAGGATATTTATTGCACCAGCACCGGAGTTGAGTACATGCATTTGAACAATTTGGAACAACAAGACTGGATTCGCAGACGGTTTGAAGCTCCAAGAGTCACAGAGCTCTCACACGATCAAAAAAAAGTGAGTTATTTTCCAATATTGTTGCGTTATTTTGGTTAAATGATTCTCTCGTGATTCGGGGAATCCCTTTAGATGTGTGAACTGTGAACCGGTTTGTTATCATCACGTCAGTGTTTTCTTATCTCTTTATCAGAGTACATTTTGTAGACAACATAATTTTCTATTGTGTTTTAGGTGTTGTTCAAACGTTTGATCCGTTCCACGAAGTTTGAAGAGTTTTTGGCGAAGAAATGGCCCAGCGAGAAACGTTTCGGTTTGGAAGGATGCGAAGTTTTGATTCCAGCAATCAAGCAAGTTATCGATTCGTCGTCGACTCTCGGAGTTGATTCATTTGTCATTGGAATGCCCCATCGTGGAAGGTTGAACGTATTGGCCAACGTGTGCAGACAACCATTAGCAACAATTTTATCGCAATTCTCGACTCTCGAGCCAGCTGATGAAGGATCAGGAGACGTTAAATATCACTTGGGTGTTTGTATCGAACGATTGAATAGACAATCTCAAAGAAATGTCAAGATTGCTGTGGTTGCCAATCCATCTCATTTGGAAGCTGTCGATCCAGTTGTAATGGGAAAAGTTCGAGCCGAGGCATTCTATTCAGGAGATGAGAAGTGTGATCGCACAATGGCTGTTCTTCTCCACGGAGACGCAGCGTTTGCTGGTCAAGGAGTCGTATTGGAGACATTCAATCTGGATGATTTACCAAGCTATACTACTCATGGCGCCATTCATATCGTCGTGAATAATCAAATTGGTTTCACCACAGATCCACGATCGAGTAGATCATCCCCATATTGTACTGATGTTGGACGGGTTGTTGGTTGCCCAATCTTCCACGTGAACGTTGACGATCCAGAAGCTGTGATGCACGTATGTAATGTTGCCGCTGATTGGAGGAAAACTTTCAAAAAAGATGTTATTATCGATTTGGTTTGCTATAGAAGGTATGAATAATTTTTTGTCTCATATTGTAAATTTTATTCATTTTTGACACACTTTTTACCGAGAAGTTTTCAGACATGGACACAATGAGCTCGATGAGCCAATGTTCACCCAGCCATTGATGTATCAACGCATCAAACAAACGAAAACTGCTCTTGAGAAGTATCAGGAGAAAATCATGAAGGAGGGCGTTGCCAATGAACAATATGTGAAGGAAGAGCTCACAAAATATGGAGCAATTCTTGAAGATGCGTATGAAAATGCCCAAAAAGTGACATATGTTAGAAACCGTGATTGGCTCGATTCCCCATGGGATGATTTCTTCAAGAAGCGTGATCCATTGAAGGTGTCGTTTAAATCGAAGATATTTTAATGAATAATTTTTTTTCAGCTTCCAACAACTGGTCTTGAGAATGAGAATATTGATCACATCATTGGTAAATTTGGTTCATATCCGGAAGGATTTGCTTTGCACAGAGGTTTGGAAAGAACATTGAAAGGAAGACAGCAAATGCTCAAGGATAATTCCTTGGATTGGGCTTGTGGAGAAGCATTAGCATTCGGATCATTGCTAAAGGAAGGAATTCACGTAAGATTGAGTGGTCAAGATGTTGAAAGAGGAACATTCTCGCATCGTCATCATGTTCTTCATGACCAGAAAATTGATGGAAAGGTATCATATTCGAGACCAGTTCAACGAATGATAAGTGATTTGCAGGTCTATAACCCATTGAATGATTTAGCAGAATCACAAGGCGAATACACAGTATGTAACTCATCACTTTCTGAGTATGCTGTTCTTGGATTCGAACTCGGATACTCAATGGTTGATCCAAATTCACTTGTTATCTGGGAAGCACAATTCGGAGATTTCTCAAACACTGCTCAATGTATCATCGACCAATTCATCTCATCGGGGCAATCGAAGTGGATTCGTCAATCGGGCTTGGTAATGCTTCTACCACACGGATACGAAGGAATGGGTCCGGAACATTCCTCAGCTCGGCCAGAAAGATTCCTGCAGATGTGTAACGAGGATGATGAAATCGACCACGAGGTATTTGGAACTGATTTTATTCTCCTTTATTGGGTTTTTCTAGAAAGTTGCATTCGGTGGAACTTTCGAAGCTCAGCAACTTCATGATACAAACTGGATTGTCGCAAACTGCACAACGCCAGCCAACATCTTCCATTTGCTTCGCCGTCAAGTCACAATGCCATTCAGAAAACCAGCAATTGTCTTTTCACCAAAATCACTTCTTCGTCATCCATTGGCCCGCTCGCCAGTTGAAGATTTCCAATCAGGCTCATCATTCCAACGAATCATCCCAGACACTGGAGCGCCTTCACAAAACCCATCAGGAGTTCAGCGATTGGTCTTCTGCACTGGCAAAGTGTATTATGATATGGTTGCTGCACGAAAACACGTTGGAAAAGAAAAAGATGTTGCATTAGTGCGTGTTGAACAAATTTCACCATTCCCATACGATTTGGTGCAACAAGAGGCTAGAAAATACCAAGGTGCCGAAATCATCTGGGCTCAAGAGGTATTCATTGTTGAATTATTTTCAATTTTGTTTGAATTTAATATTTATAGGAGCACAAAAATATGGGAGCATGGTCATTCGTACAGCCGAGATTCAACTCATTATTGTCCGTAGATGGACGTACAACTAAATACGCAGGACGCCTACCATCTTCATCACCAGCCACTGGTAACAAATACACTCACTTGCAAGAACAGAAAGAAATGATGAGCAGAGTGTTCGGAGTTCCGAAATCAAAATTGGAAGGATTCAAAGCTTAAACATTATTTCGTGTTTCACATAAACTTTAATGGCCTGATTTCCCGGTTTTCTGAAAACTTTTTGTCTCGATCGTATTTTTGTATTTCCTTTTGTTTTTCTCGACATGCTTTATGAACATTTTTTGACACCGCAGCATCCTTTTTAGTGTTAGTGTGGTAGCAATGAGGCTTTCAGACTCAACATTTTCAAACCTTATTTTGTTCCTAAACTATAATACAATTCACACACTCATTCTTTGATTTAATAAATATCGAGTGATTCAAAATTCTAAGATCACATTGCCAAAATAACAATCCTTTCTGATGATATGAATATGATGAACAATCGTGAAAAGAACGTTGTTGCAGTTGGGATTGAAGTCAACACAAAGATAGACATAATGTGAAAATATTCTCATAACATGAAATACCCGACTTTTGAGAATAAATATAATAATAAACTCGAAACAGCGGAGGATAACACGAGAAACAGTCACATATATCAAGATAAATACTACAAGTTTTTAAGTACTAAGAAACCGGCTAAAGCGACTATAGCAGCACCGAAAGTAATTTTTGAAAGAAGATTTGAATCATGAAGATAAAAAACACGGCGCAAATGAGGATACACAGCCATTAATGCAAGTTGCTCGAAAATTACGGAATTTGATAGACCAATCTGAAAATTGTGTTTAATTAATATAAACATGTTTGAAACCTACGTAATTATTAGAAAATCGGATTGGCTTTGGAAGTTCATATTGCCTACAATATTCCTCTGGTGGAATCTCCCATCGCTGATCAACTTCTTCCCTCTCTACTTTGGTGGCAATCATGACACATGGTGTTTTTGTTCTATAAACATTTGAATAGAACTCGCAGAAAAAAAAAGTTACCTATAGAAATATTTCTGATAAATGGTAGCACAAAAAGCGAATGAATCTGGATTAGAAACATCATATAGAAAAGCGACAACATCAGCTTGAGTTTCGCCTGATCCGAGAGCATCTTGTGGAGAAAGAACATCCACTTCACGGAGTAAAATATACTTGCTTTCTTCTTTGACTTTGACTTTATTGATAACATATGGAGAATGACGGCGTCCCATTTGAGCTACATCTGCCATACCACGACCAGCTAATGATTGCATGAAAACAGTCTGAGAATAATTTATCCATGAGATGTTTGGCTCAGGAAGTTGAATACCTTTCCTGCATCTTTAGCACCAACAACTAAACATTGGAAGACCTTTCTATCCGTACCGCGATCCTCTAAATCTTTCCTTCTTTCGCGTGTGACTCGAACAGAATCAACTGCGTTTCCAGCGCGCCCTGGTCCACTCCGCCCGGCCGGAAAGCCTAAATATGCCATTTGTTCCATTGCTTGTGTGACATTTATAAGTGTCGTCATATTCCAATATGCCATGTAGCCATTGTAAGTGAGCCAGCCTCTGGGATTTGTCTCAAGTGCCAATATTGTCTGAAAATACAGAATGAATAAGCATATGGAATGAAGGTAAATAGAAACTTACTTCTTTTGTGATAACCGGAGCAGGACAAACTGAAAATAAGTTCTGCAGCTCACTAGGTGAAAGACATCCATCCTTATCTTCATCATATTTTTCGAATAAAGCCGAAACAAATTGGATTCCTTCTGGTGATAGCTCCGTCGAACTCCCGATTGGTACGACTAATCGTGGATATAGATAATCTTCTGACAATTTCAAGTTGGCTTCATAACCAAACTTTCGAAGAACGGCCCATGTTGTTTCGTGCCTGCCACGCTCAATGAAAAGAAGGTGCAGATAAAGAAAGCCGGGGAGCATGAGTGCATCGTTCACGACTCCGTCTGGACACCCATCTGCTACAGCTCTCTTCACATCTTCAAGAGCAGTCGATGTCAATGGAATTCCAAAGCAAAGTTTTTGAAAATCATTCAGTTCGGTATCATTTAAATACCCATCATTGTCTCGATCGCATATCTGAAACTCTATTTGGTGAACGATTATTAGAAACAAAAAACCTTGAATACTCTTATGAGTGCTTTTCTTGATCGATCTGTCAATTGTTTATTGTCCGCATCGTATAATGGTCTGGTAGGATATATGACTGCCTGAACGAAATCAATGACTTCTTTGTGAATTCAAATGAAAACCTTTTGAGCGTAATAGAATATTTCCGAAACGTTTTTCATCGTTCGCGCAGAACATTCAACGCAAGTTTCAACTTCTGTGTTTGCTTCCATTATAGGAAGAATCTATAAAACACAAGAATTAAAAACATACGAAAATAAGAAACTCACTTTTTCCGTATGATTTGCTGGTCCATCAGATTTATTACCAACAAGAATTACAGGAATTTCGTGTCCTTCTCCAAATGCTTGCCGAATTTTTGGTAACCACCTAAAAACAACCACGTTACGTCTTTTTTCGAATTAATGTTGATTTCTTTCAAATCGATAGTTGGGTTTAAAATGCACTTCAAATTTAAACCAGTTACAGTTGTTAGTTCTTTTGACTGTTAAAAAAACATACACATCCACAATTTTCTCAACACTTTTTTCGTCTGTTACTGAGTAGACAACGCAAATGACATTCGCTTGTCGAATTTCACTAATCAACCAACTCTCTTCTGAAATCCAGACATAGAGATTGATTTAAATTTCCGAGTAATACCTTCGGATTTTACGGACAGGTCGACAATGCTAGTTGTTACATTTTCTGGAGTTACATCGGCGGGGATAAGAACTCTGAATTTTTTACGGTTCAAACGTAGGCAATGTACACCTACCTGTCCAATCTTCTCGGAACCGTATCAACCCACTCATCTTCAAGAAGGCTCATGATAAGCGATGTTTTGCCGCATCCTTCTTCCCCAATCAAGACTATTCTAACATCGGCAAGCACTTCCTCATCGCTCATATTTCCTGAACGATTTCGATTTGAATATTGTGTTCACACTTTATGATTAGCAGGGAAATTTAATCAATGCAATATATACTACTGTTAAATACAACACTAAGGAATTGAGCGTGACTAACAACGATAAAAACAAATATGTCTTAAGCCGCAAAATGAGCGCGTAATAGGAGTAAAACAACGGGAGGAAAGTGCGCCCCAAGCAACTAACCGCGTATTTCGCGCCCAACTGAATATATTTTTTGAATTAGCCAAATTTTCGCTAGGAATTATTACTGAAAATCTAGAATCTAGACTTTCAAGTCTTCAAATTCTGAATGTCTGAATGTGACAAATTGACTGAAGAATCGATAGAAACATCTATGCAATACACGACTTGTACGCAAGTCAGTGGAAGTAACTTGATACTGTGTAGTGGTCTTTGCTAAACCATGGTTTTACTGAAACAACACGTAAGTTTGCAGGAAAGACGGAGAAAGATAAATCATTTATATAAAAAAATATAACAGCTGTAACAAAAAGAAATGATATAACAACATCAACAACGTTATTTCTGAATTTGTTCTCGTTTATCCCATTTTTTCTTTTCTCCGATTTTCGCACCACGCTCTACTGCTTCTTGTTCTTTCAAAGCTCGTTGCTCTTTCTTAATAGTGAGTTCGAATAGTTCTTCGGCGAACACCATTCTAAAAGAAATCCTAATTTAAAAACAACAAGCAAAATACCTATAAATCGGCAATAACTTTGGCAAGAGATGTAAATGATCAAACCGCACTCGTAGCATATCCATGGCAACACCAATCTTTAATGTATCCAAGTAATCTGGGAGCATCGGTACTTTGGGGTATCTAGCACTGAAATGAGTGAGAATGACATGTTTCGCATTCATTCGTTTGGCGATATCAACTGCTTGGCCCATTGTGGAATGTCTTTTGTATAGCGCATCTTTCTGAACAATTTTATTGTAAACAACTCAATTTCAAACGTAACCTCATGCCCATCTTCGAATGTTGCTTCATGCACCAGAACATCAGCACCGATACCTTCTTCAACGAGTAAATCGCAAGGTTTTGTGTCACCAGAGAAGACAAGTCTCTTTCCAGCAACTCTCATCACAAAACCATTAGCCATTCGAGTGTGATGTACTTGGACAGCTTTCAATTCTTCCAATTTCCAAAGTTTCTCATCAAATAAATCTTGCGGCAAATCAGGCAAAATATCTCGAGCAGGTGGAAGATGAGGACTTGGGAGCCTTGGTCGTTTTCCAGGTGGACCGTTCGGGCTTGCTGGTGGCGTGAGGGGGTGTCTAGAAATGTCTACAACTTCCAAAAGTGGCTCGAGATTTTCGAAACAAATTGAATAAGTCTTCATCGGCTTCATCACGTTCCTATTACAAACAAGCACTAATGGACGATATTTCAAACCTCAAAAAGTATCCATATTAATTATTAAGATATTCAACTTGCCGAGCTCATCAAACGCAGCCTTCCGTCGATCAACAAATGTGTACAAGCCGTTCATATGATCCTGATGAGCATGAGTGATCATAACACAGTGAAGAGTTGTCAATAGTTTCTTGCATCCTTCTTCCCCAAACACGGCCCTCATTTGCCCATATGTTCCTTCGCCGACATCGACCATAAATGCACTTTCATCACTTGCTTCAACTAAATATCCAGTCACATTCCGATATTTGGAGGGAACGGCGGATGAGGTTCCGAAAAATGTCAGTTTCGGAAATTCGCAAGTTTCTTTAGTCAGATTCTCTTCTGAAAAACAAATTTATATATTAAACATGTGAGTAAACACACCTTCCTGATATTCTTTGATTAAGTTTGTAATATCATCTTTGAACTCGTCTTGATTCACTCTTAAATCGTTAATAATCGGTTCTTCGTTTAAAATTTTTCCTGAAAATAAAAAGTTATTTTCGTAAATTGCATTTACTTTACCATGTCTCATCCAGTACCTTTGAAGCGGAGCAACACGGATGTACGGTTCTTGTTTTTGTGACAATTCATCGTTCTGGGTGACAATGCCAGCCCAATCAACTGGATGAAGCTGTGGAAACAGTGCAGGAGAGATCCTTCGGAGAAGTCGAGTGTGTCTGGAAAAAGTACAATGAATGAATTATAATAGTGGTGCGGTAATACTTGTATACACTTTCGACAGCAGGTACCACTGGATTATTGTCGTTCATGAGCAAATGAATAGTGGATTTATCGGTATTCTGATTTGCGCGATTAATGTATGACATAAGCGTTGAATAAGTATGAGATTTTATAACCAAATCATTACTCAGATGAACAACCTGTGTTTTTCAGTATAATGCTTATTAATTAACAATCACTTACGTAATCAATGTGCTCACTTCCTTTCAAATACTTTTGAATTGCTGACGAATCGATCAAGGCTTGCGCATGGCTCTCAGTACTGCAATCTACTACAAGAAGTGTTGGTTTTTCTTCCTGAAAATCATCGAATAAAACAAGATATCATAAAACGAGTACAATAGTTTGATCACTTGAAAACACTTGATTTGGTGTGATGATTCTCCCATCTGGCAAAGTGATAGTTTCTCCATTTTTCAGTTTTCCAATCATAGGGCCTTTGGGAACCTTCAGCTCCATCAACTTTTTTGCATCGATCCTTCTCGCGGGTTCCTTCAGTTTTATTAGATATGCAATATCGACATTGCTAGATTTTTCATTAGGCTTCAATGGTGTGCCAACCGATTTTAAGGGAGGGCTCAATGGAATATAAGAGACGTGAAGTCCTGCATCTTCATAGCTTTCTACTGTATAAGGAGATTCTTCTACCTGGAAAATTAACACTTCATTATCTTTTTAAAAGTTACTTACTTGAGACGGATACTTGCAGTTTCCGTAGTCGGAATCCTGAAATGGTCTAATACATTCAAGGAAATGCTTGATGTTCATTGCTCCGTGCAATCTTGTTGGCATCGCGTTCGATTCTTTCGAAAGTAAAATTGAAGAAATTCCAGCAATGTTATCCCATTTTGCTGAAACACCATATTTTCCAAATGAAATTCGGGCTATAATGAAAAGAACCAGATGTAATGAAAAAGTCGACAACACTCGAACTTCGAATTCTTAATTGCCATAGGAATCTGCTAGCATTTTCTGGACAATTGAACATATACGTTTTCAAAGGTGTTCTCAAGATGAAACATGGTTGGAGAAGCCCAGTTCCATTTCCCAAAATCTATAAATTGAAACAATTATCACTGGATACCTTTCACCCTACTTCAATAGAAACTTGACTAGGAATATTGACTATAGAATTCGATGATGGTTCAAATGCTGCTTTCTGCTTGTTTTTAACAGAACTCATTGATTGACGAAGATTTGAGACGGATTTGTTCAGTTCTCTTGCTCTAAAATAACTTTATCAATAGTCGAACAAGCTGACTTACTTCAATTGAGAAGGCGAGTGTCTCTTTAGAATGTTCCTGTTATGCTGAATTCGTTCCTGGATACTTTCTAGCAAGTCTTCTGATGTAGAATTATCGGAGCTCGGACGGCCACTAGTTTTTGACCCCAACGTACGCAAATTACTGAAAATATCCTCTATACTAGCGATTTTTTGTGAGATTTTAAAATCGTCATTTTTGGTAATATTTCATCATAATTTCCGGTAGCAATAACTTACACCGAGTTGTATTTGCTGATAATTTTCAGCAAAACCCGTTGCATGGGCAGTTGTATTATACTGAAACAGTTTTCGTGATTTCTCCGAAAATTAAAAAAAGTGTTCCGATATCTGCAAGTAAATCTTACTTATTACTTCTTAAAAAACCTTTTTTTTGAACAATTTCATTAAAGAATAATGGAAACGACAAACGATTGAAAGAAAACAGACAAATGGATTATACAAAAATGAAGGAAGAGCTCGAGTCTCAATAAAACGTGGAAACATCGAAGCTTTCGATAGTCAAAGAAATGATTGAGTTATGTGAAAACGACATATGGTAACCGCGTTTAAAGGAAAAATTTTATGAACTAAACTTGACTAAAAAAAGACGAGACCTATCAAAACCATCGGTTCAAATTGGAAAAATTATGTTGTATTTTCAACACTTCAATCTATGACAAGTTTGGAAGCCCTGTCGGTAATCCGAACGGTCTTGATGTATCGAGTCCAGGTTCTGCTTGACTTTTCTGTCCGAGACTTCGTGGATCTTCCAGAGCTTCCGGCTATAATAAGTTCTGTCGTTATAAGAAATGAACTGTAATATTTACCGGTGGCTGAGTTGGATCCATCATCGCTCCCATCCAACGGGTTGTCACCAAACCGACACCCTCAATCATTGCAAGAATGACTGATCCCAAAATCGCACTCCCTGCCATAACTTTTGGACCTGATCTAATCGCCAACAATGCTCCTGTTAATCCGCCGGAAACAATTGAATTGATTGGATCTTCCTAAAACAAAACAGTGTATGGATTTTGATAACATTTACATACCTTCTTACGAATAGCTACTAAACAACAATCAATGGTGCTGAACATTCCACCCCAGGCGGCGAACTGTACTCCCGTTAAAGTACTACGCATTCTGACTTCACGCATCATCCCCACCTACAATATCAAATTTAAAAAAATTTAAGAAATTTCAATACCAATTTTTGTCCTTTTGCTGCATTTTTGTATCCACCAAAAGCTTGGAAAATTGATCCTCCAACAAGACCCATTGCAAAAGCCGAGCCAATATCATCGCCAATTCGGTACGGGCTGAAAACTAGTTTATTTAAGACGAAACTTGAAAAAGCTACCATGGCTCTCTAGTGTACTCCTCCATTTTTGTACAACGTTATACCCTAAATTAAAACGTTATTAAATTTTGGCCGCAAGTGATTTAAAGTTAATGAAACACAGAAAAGTTAGTAAAAAATTGGGGGAAAATCTACACTGAATGCGCGCTATCACGCAATTTTTGGATCGCCGGTGCCATTAAACACTTTACTGACGCGCTTTATGTGATTTTGCACCATTGCCGCGGCAATTGCCGCCATGATACTGGAGTTCAATCTAGACATGGATAGAATTCTATAGCTATGGATTTTGGATTTTTATAATAGGAACGTAAAGCTGAAAGAAGATCAGAACGTGATAAGATCCAAGAAAATTTGTGTGAAAAAGTTCATTTTAAGTTCAATGTTATAGATGAGGAGTATATTCCTTAGCAATAGTCAACTTGTGTGGCAAATGTTCCAATGATATTTATCTCCTTCTCACCCACCTTCAAATAGCGTAGACAAGACTCGAACGGATTATGTGACTGGTCCATGTCTTCATTCATCACACCCATAGATGGCAGAAACACATTCTTCCAAACTAGATCATACTTTAAAACTGCATGTTTTTCAAATTTATTAGAATGAAGAAAAAACCTTTTTGTATAATCCCTTTTTATCATCACTTGCACTATAACAACTTGTCAACTTTGGTTTATCGTAGATGGCGGATACAAAAAGAGAGCTATGCAACCGAATTCCATCTCGATCAAACGGTTTTCTATCAAATATCGTCTCGACGTTTTTTATAAATTTAAAGTGATCCTTGTTATCTCCAGAAACACTGTCAACATTTGTTGACCCTTTTCCTCGCACTAAATAGCAGTGTGCTTCTCGTCGTTTTGTTGGCTGGTCACCACTACATGTACTCCAATCATCCCAACGTAATTCAATGAAAATATCAAGCGCCGTACCAGAGATCAACTGTGCTCGACATTTTTCCATACTACAATCTGTTCCAAAGTTTGGCGGCCAGCCTTTCTTATTAGAAAATCCTGTTTTGCATTCTTCATCTAATTTTTCTTCATATTGACAAGTTGCTGGTTTGGTAAAATCCGCCATTGGTAAAAAATGCGATTTCCAGTTGAAAGCAGGTGAAATGGAGTCTTTCTTACCACAACCATCGTCTAATAATTTGAATATAACATGATGATGACAACCAACTTACTAAAAATATTAGAATCATATTTATTGTCTTTGGAGGTTATTTTGACTGGCGGAATCATTGCCATCAGGACGTAGAAAATAGATGTTTGTTTTCTCGAATCTTCATCATAGCAAAAATATACACCTTGGCTTCGTACATCCGACTGAAAATGAATCAAACAATAAACAATTAATTAACGCTAGTTTCACATTGAAAACTGTAAGTTTTCCATCATGCTGCCAATACTTTGGATTTTTTTTGATTGGTTTTACCGAGCTGTTTACATTTGGTAAATACATCATTTCTATGCTTTCCGTATCAACCGTTGTATTGTTTTCCTCTGTATTCTGCACATCTTCCCATAGTTCGTTAACTCTCACGAATTGCTATAAGCAAATATACACCGATTTTAAGATTGCATGAATATTATACCGCCGGATTCAGTAAAAACTCATCTATATCTTCCGCGTATCCCCATCGTTTAATTTTTCCGTTAGTAATGAAAGACGGTTTACACATCCGACATGATAAATCAACACGTTCTCCAGTCCAGTAATAAATAGGAACAATTTCCAGTGAATCCTCACCAGAACATCCTTTTTTGAAAGAGGATTTGGACCATTCATTTTCCCAATAAAATTTGGCATCACCGATTTCGAATGATTTCCATTCATAAACTTTCGGCGGAACCCATCGTAACACTGATTCTTTCAGTTTAGTATCCGTATGGCAAAATGATATAGTAGAATAAAATATTAATATTTGTTTTATTTTCATAGTGAAATAATGAAGGAAATATTCTTTGACAAAATGAGAAAATCAGAAGGGACTAGAACACGTATTAAATTAAATTAATCAAATAATATGAACAATTATCCAAGTGATACAGTAGGCGGAGGTAATGTATCGTCCATTGACATAGCCGGAGTAGTAGTCTCATTTGAACTTATTGTAACGTCATCATTTACAAGCGGCTGTTGCCATATTCCTCTAGCTATTGAGTACAGTATCCCATCAATCATTCGAATTTCATCGGGGTACAAATGGTGCATGCTTATCAAGTTTTCATGATAAATTGCTGATCCCCATACAGTGACAGGATCCATTTGGAAAGATTTTGTCAAATCCGCATAGAAGTGTTGCTCCGGACGCCATGGTAGAAATCGTTGGCGACCTTTCTCATCCCGACTGTCGAGTGGGATTATTCCGACTGAAGCGAGACACCTGAAGTTAATCAAAATGAATGTGAGCATTACTGTGGAATCATTACTGAGCAATTGCAAAGTCTTCCCATTCGTGGTAGGGGCACGCTTTCTTATCATCAAACAATTTTTCAGCAAAAATTCGCATCGCTTCTCGACTCATAACGTACCCACTTCCGCCAGCATTATAGCCAGTTTCCTATAAATAAGTTTCCCTTTGATTCAAATCTATTAGGTCGAATAAATAAAGATACGTCCCGATTGGATATACACACATCCACACAAACATACCGTCCTTCTGCTTAATCGATATCCAATAAAGTACGGTTTTGATGGATCCAAAGTATTGAGATATCGTTGAAGATTTTCAACAATCAAGTACGTATCGTCGTCACCCTTGAAATACCTGGAAACTGGATTTAGATGAAAATTCGCGATAAATAGAAAAAAGACACTCATACCAATCAAAATCTTTCGAAACATATTTGTACACATATAACAGGGCCAGTCGTGTTTTCCAGAACAGTTTATAATAACTTTCGGGTAATCCGTTGAATACGGTATGGTATGGAGTACTAGAGTTGAGAAATCTTTCAGAGTTTGTAAAGATGTGGCCAGCATCGCATCGTTTCAACCATGTATCCGTTATCGCAGGTACTCTAGTTTTATGATAAATGGAAGTTGTCATCGCCCAACATAGTAATGAACCACTTGTTGGTTGAGATTTCGCACTTTCTGATAATTTGACAGATTCCAAAAGTTTTTCAGTATACAGTCTGAAATCAGAAACTAACCAATCAACAATATTAATATTAAACTGACTGGAATCCACTATCATCTATTGGAAACAAAGGTATTATGTCAATTCCGGTCTTGTATTGAACTTGGTACAATATATAAAATCCAGTGAACACTATTGAAAGAAGAATAACACAACTCAAACGGTAATCTTCTGACCATAAACGTATGGGACGAGGATTACGAACAGTTGGCATTTGAATTGGAAAGTATCTCTAAATCTGAAGATTAGAAAATAATTGATTTGAATAGTGTCACCTCTAAGCGTTCTTTCCACTTTTTTTGAGTATGAACGCATAACATTATCTAGACCTCTCATTAACAAATCATTATCTAGCTCACAGAACAGTAATGAAAAATGAAAGCAGAACTGAAAGTAAAGTGGATGAAGTGAAACGGATAGTAAATGAATAGGAGGAGAAATATAAATGGGTATTTGTGTAAAAATCAAAAAGAAGGAAAATGGATTACGACGAAATGAATGACGAAGACGGAGAATGGGAAAAGAGAGAGGAGGAAACGAAGGACTCCTCCCTGTAATTTTGATCGGTTTCCTAGATAATGTAGAATAATGGAAGAGTTCGTTACATAAAGCAGAAACAACACACAACCTATTGATATGGAAGCCGTGCACCGACGTCCGGATTGTAGCATACATCACAAAATAGTACAAAAAAATTGTAAAAATGCGTTCAGTTTCATTATCTTGTTGTCTCATAAGTGGTTATCCATCTGATTAACACAAAACCTTTCCATTGAATACTATAATGAAACTATGAAGTTGAAACTAATCCTTGCGCAACACGGCAAAGTGCAAAAAGTGAGTCTATGCAAGTTTCAGGAATGCCCTATCTTCTGTTTCGCATCTTGGCATTTCCTATCAAAAACCGGCAAAATTGGAAAAGGGAAAAAGGGGTGAGATGAATAGAAGAGGCATGAAAAAACGACCCAAAGCCATTAGATCTTGATAAATATTCTCTTGCGTCGTTTTGGTCGCATTCGTATATCCTCTATTGAATCTTATTACCTTACGCAACATTTCAAATTATTAGATAAGATATTCAAGACAAAAATATATTATTAATCCAAAAACAACAACAAAAAACAAATTGCAACCGGATTGCCATCAAACTATTGAATTCGGAGCTATTCTATCTGTTGCTCAAGTTGTGTGACAATCGGAACATATGGGAAGTCGTCACGGTAGCTTAAATTTATTTGAGTCTGAAAAAATGTAGTTAGCACAATATTCGAATATTATCATACTTTCGCATCCGCTGAAATACATTCGAGACGTTTGATAATAGTTCGAATATCACCTCGGGCTTCGGGGGTGTGTGAAGTGCAAGTACTGATCAGTTGACTACTGCAATAAGTCCACATGAAATAGTGTCGTTGGTGCAATCAACTTACACAGCCTCTCCACAATATGATATACTTTCTAGACATGCGGACCCATCTCTCATACTATCCACAAAATCTTGAACCTGTCTAGTGCTTGAAAAAGGTGTAGCACCTAGTGAAAATATTTCCCATAAAACAATTCCAAGAGGCCATATTAATGTTTGTTCGTTAGTCATCGTTTTCTGATCTTTCTTAAAATACTCTGGTGGTGACCATCGTAGTTTGGTCGGAGCATGTTCTGAGCTCATATTTAACGCGTTGTGTTCAGCTAGACCAAATCCTCCGATTTTCACAATTCCTCTTTCTGCCACCAGAATGTTGGAAGTAGAAATATGTGTAGGGAAAACATTTTTTCTTATCAAATGCTCAATTCCCGAACAACAACCGATGGCAATCGTCGCTAATCTTTCAGACGACAAAAAACTTGCAAAATTGAACGGCTCATTTCCAAACCTTGCACATCTACTCTCTCTTAGTACGCCTTGAAGTGTCGGTTGATGTAGCGGTTCCCAAATGAGCATCACATCTGAATATAAAACATTTATATGTATCTGCACAATCACTGAAAAAATAAAAACCTAAATTGCTGAAACTCGATATTCCGTTAACTTGCAAAAACGACAAATATTTGTTGTTGCTCACCTGGTCCAGCTTGTGCAATCCCACAAAGAGAAACAACGTTTGGATGGAAACCGGCGCAAATGTTCGAGTGTAGAAGAGAAGAAAGATTACCAAGTTGTTCATCTGCTAGCCTATTCACATCTGAAATGACACACAATAATGCAGATTATATCTAGATTCACTACTTTTTAGTATATATGCATTTACATCATGGACTGATCCATTTAAAGAATTGAATGTCGCTCGATAAATCGGCCCGAAGTTGCCCATACCCACTGTTATACCCAACTGAACATTACTAGGATTGAAAGGTGTTCCACTATTCACTATCTTTTTGAAATTCTGAACACTCTCTGCATCGCTCAACTTCTTGTCTTCATACATTCCCGTGGATGTTCGGGACAATGGCTTCTGTAAATATTTGTAATGCCATACTTGGTTTTACCAACACATTTTTTCGGTGACACGTGCACAAGAGAAAGTCAAAACATTTATTATTCAAATTGCTGTAAGAATTAATAATATGGAAGAAAATGAAAACAAGAATACAAAAAAAGCACACGGTCACCGAAAAAAATGTGAAGGGGAAAGGGGGGGGGGGGGGGGTGGGGAAGTTAACGGGAGCTTTACACAATCAATTCATCCAGTCATGTCAAAAAAATAGGCGTTTTTTTGTGTTCAATTTGAGAAAAGGATAACCGTATTAGAACATAAAGAATACACAAAAAACAATGTTTCCAGGTTTTTTATTGGCGCAGGTGTTCTTTCTCGCGACTCACCAGCTCGGTTGGTGTATTGGCGGATGTGTACCGATATCCGTTGGATGTTTTCGACTCCTTCTTCTGAACATATATATTACTCATGAGACTTGACACTTATGTAGATTACCTTGCAACACAAACGATCTCTATACAAACAGCATAAAGCAATAAGCAATATTGAACAGAAGCCAACAAGTGTGATAAAAGAGACAATCTTAACTCTAGGCCAATCAAAACTGTTGGTGATTCTTGTAATAAAGTTTTCCTCAATATCACTTCCACTTCCTTCTTCTTCTGCATCGGCTTCAACTAATTCTACAGTTGTAGTCTCCTCCGAGTCATCATTTTCTTCTGAGTTATCATTGGTTGTTGTTGTTTCTTCTTCCTCCTCAGATTGTGTGGCACTTTCTTCGTCATTGGGAGTAGTTGTTTCTATTTTTTCATCCTCACTCTTTTCTTCTTCTTCCTCCTTCTTTTCTTCGGATTCTTCTTCCTTTGCTTTCTTAGCCTCTTCTTGTGATTTCAATTTTGTAGGTAGGACATCTTCCAAATTAACATGTTTGACATCTTCATCAACATCTTCCTCAGATGCTTTTGACTCTATCTCATTCTTCTCCTCTTCTTCGAAGAAGTTGGTGCCTCCATTTTCTTCACTTGTTGCGGATTCATCCTTTTCTTCAATCATTGTGGGAACACCAGATTCTGTTGTTGTTGCGGTGACTTCTTTCATTTCTTTCGCCTCATCATTCTCAGCCAATGGTGCGTGCTCCATTTCACCATAAAGCTCAGGTTTCAAATCAAACTTGAGATGTTCAGATTCCATCAATGTTTGATGATCATAAATTTGCGACGATTTTGGTGCAGATGTTTTAATTTGTCGTGGTCTACGAACGAGAGCTGTGATGTATGCGTCAAGCTCCTTTGCTCCACCGAACACATCTCGATCAAACTGCACCTCCGGAGGAAGATCATCATCATAATTGTCGTAATTCTATTGAAAAAATTTGATTATTGGACTTGTTATCTTCTAATTTACTCACATCACTATGGTCATATTCTTCATCTTTGACCACCCCTCCATCTTCTTTACTCTCAGATAGATCCACTGCCACATTTGCTCGACAAGTGTGAATTCCAGCGGCAGTTGACTCAACGTTGCCATTCTCACAATCTTCCGGTACCTGCAAAAGTCTGCGTAAATTCTTTTCGAACAGTGTAAACTCAAACCTTTACAATGAATGTATAAAAAAGTGTGATATTCTCAACCTTCAAATGCCGCCAATATGGTTCTAACCAGAATGGCTCGATAGTAACCACAACTGAGGAGTTCTCGTTCACTGCTAATGGTTGTGGCGGTTTTTGAAGACTGTCATGATAACAAGCAGAGTACTGTCTCATTGTAAGATTTGCTGGATGTGTGGTTTGGGTTAGATCAGTATGGCAGTTAGCAGCCAATTGATGTGAGCAGGAACACCCACCAGCAGCAGATCGAGAAGCTCGAGAGTCTTTCGATCGAAGACAAGTACTGTATCCGTTGTCAGTACATTGTGAGCATGAAGTACATGTATCGGTTTTGAGAGTGGCGTCATTTACCAAACTCGTGAGCCCATAATGCGATGCTGTTTCTGGACATAGAAGATCTACACATCCTCCTCCGGCTGCCGATTTATCTATTTTGAAAGAGCTGAAGTTGGGAATTGTCATTTGAATCAACCTTTAAATATCACCTCACTGATAACAGCAGCCATGTGCTTAATATGACAAGTTTCAGACCCATCGAAAGCCTAAAAAGGACAATGGTTACAGGAGTTCAAACAGAGAAGATGGTTTTGAAAAAAAAAGTCTGGAAAGATAGACAAACAACATTGGTAATGTGTGAGTCGCAAAAGAAATCGAATAAAATTGTGAGGGATAGGAAATACCGTCGGGGCATTTTAGACAACTCAGTGGAAGCACCAGATTCACCCCTCTCTCTCCCGAAATTTGTTGGAGAGGAGGAAAGGACAGTGCGATGCGCGCAAGAACAAATAGAAAAAGGCTAATGGAATTGTTGGGGGACAAGCAGAAGCACTTTCTAAGTGAAAAACTTATGGAAAATAATGGCAGACCGTGGGCTCTTTGCATAATCCTGGATGGGGAGAAATGGATAGGCAAATTTGTTTTTGCGTTTCCCTCGAATTTCGCACATCCTCCTACAGACAACATCAGGATGTCGAACTTGTGGTCACTTATGCATCCTATCAAAACGCGACGGCAGATGATCAGACTAGGAATTCTATAGTTGAAAATGTTAAATCGAAAATGAATCGAGTTGTTGGAAATGATAGCTCTAATAGTTCCCTCCAATCTCAGTTTCTGTTTGCACAGTTTAAAAAAGAGGCAGTAGGGAGGAGCTAGAAATCACATGAATAGAGCATCACTGATCGCTTAATGATGTGAACTGAAAAGAGATTGACCCTGTTGAGTGATATATTCATATCGTGTTTCATAGTATCAACTTGAAACTATCAACAAAAAAAACAGTGAAATTTTAAAAAGGCTTCATCATTAAGCGTAGGATGAAAACATACTGTCAGGAAGATTGGTGAAAATCTCGAGTGGTTGGTTACTTTACTGTAGAAACCCCTTTCATTGTTTACCCAAAAAGTCAGTCATTTTATATTGTGGTCGGTTGAGGAGAGAGAGTTTAACGAATTTTGAGTAGCGAATCTGTATTATGGTTGCAGAAGAAGATGGCATTTTATATCAAATATTTACACGCTGTGAGAGATTTTCTTATGATAAACCTTAATATATTTTTTTGATTCTTCCTTCGTACTGTCAAAACTATATAAAAGATTAATCATCGAGGTTTTTATATAACGTTATGAATAAGTTGAGTCATGGGTATTGAATGTGAAAACATAATTAGTATGGACAAATATAGCACCGTAAGGTGTACTAGAGTTGGAAGATGGAAGATACGAAGAAGAAAATACGTCCTAATGACACGGAAAGAGATCGGGTGTATAACTGATATGTACATATTAAAATACAAACAGACCGAATTTGAGAAAAGAGTGCTTGTAGCCCGAAACTACCAAAACACTGCCGGAATAGTGGTTAGGGGTTTCGAGAGCTGATGATGTTTACACAGAAATATGATATCTTCTTGTCGGTTTCCACCATTTTTGGGTGGATGACTACGCCCACGGTGTGTAGAATGAAAAATGAAACGATCAAACAGAAAAAAATGATGATGAAAAACGGATTACTGTGGAGGAAACATGCATAAGAAAGAATTATGCAGGACAAACAACAGCGAAGAGAAAGCTTGAGTGGAATGTGGTCGGAAAAATTGCGAATTATGTGATAGGCCAGGTATGCTCCTCGGCAGAGAAAATTGTTTTTCATTAGGTTCTAATTATGATGTATATGGGCCCAATGCTCACTCAACTAATTGCGTGACCGTTTGCATATTGAACAAACATTCAGTATAATGGATTCATTTTGATAGCAACAAATGGTACCAATTCAAATAAATAGTAGTGCACACCCTCACACCCACCAACCACTACCATCACCCGGAGGAAATGCGCCAAAAGCAGTAGCTTTCGGTTAATCCCGTATTCCATTCCTCCCTCAAAACTAACATCGCAGTTTCTCCATATTGTTTGCTCGCTACTGTACGGTTAGGAGAGAGGGAGGTTGAGGGTTAAAGAAGCGGAAACAATATGAATGGTATGAGAGACAGCTACTTTTCTTTTATTGCTTGTTAGATACAACTCATGCATCCTTATAATGATCAAAAAACGTCATGGTATTAGGTTTCAACTTACGTTTATCTTAGATTCATTTCACATTTGGTATTTGAGGGGTTTCAAATGAAAACCAAACTACAAAGCATAAAAAATTTATTTTGTAGAGTACTCGTAATTATAAAATTGTAAATAATAACAACTCGTATTATATAACTAGTGGGGAAGTGACAGAATATGGGGGAGGTGGAGTGCTCGTAGCTGTTGTTGTTGCACGTTGGTAGGATGGTAGCAATCTGAAATCTTTTATTTTTGCGATTCGGTAAATATCCTACTAACGGAACATTCGATGAAACGACGGATACATTTCCATCCGGCGTAGTTGGTGCGGTGCGACAGGCGATCGATCTCAAAAGTAGAAGCATTGACGATCGACTTGACTGATTACTCGACAACCACATCAAAACGTCATAAGAAGATGTTGAGTTGTTGTATCCAATTGATACTCTGAAATTAGTTCACATTCATACTATGTTTGTACCTGCAACTTACTTAGGTTTAGTGATCTTACTCAGTCCTATAGAGCATGCTAATGCTATAACCATCAACAAAAAGATTCCAACAAAGAAAGTAAAGTGATCTTCGCTTTCGTCAATGGGTTCAACTAGATAGATTGGCGGCCGCTGGAAAATAAAGAAATGGAACTCGAATGATTTAGTTAGTATACATGACTTGAAGTTGGCGGAAACATCGAGGGAGAACATGGAGGAACCTGGAAATTGAAAACTATTCAAAACTTCCAAACAAAAACATCTACACCAGTTTTCAAGAACTTTTGTTACACGGAAAACAAGAAAAAAATGTAGAAAGCCATCTATTATTTTTTGCTTTCCTGGTATCCCATGGGTATCGGATTGCTAGCCATGATAAATACTCTCTTTATAGGACTCTTGCTATGATATTTGGAATTTACTTCTGCATATGGAAATCCACCATTACCATTCCAAACATAGTGAAAATATGTCGATATGAAAAAATTAATTTCTCACCGTGTCAGTATTATTGAGGAATAAAACTAACTGACAGCATGCCCTCTTTGTCAAGTTCATCGGCTGCTCACACAAATGCGGTTTCATCGCTTCGTAGTCTGGAAAACTCGGAGAAGCGTGGATATTGGAGAGTAAGAAGACCAAGTAATTAAATTAATCAATATTGCTTGTTTCACTACATAACCGAGAAAAATGCGACGAAGAAAAGAATTGCAACATTTTCTAAGCAGATAGTCTACAGCCATGCCGATTTTATACACGTTTGGCTGAGAAAAAGATGAGCAGTGCGGAGAAGAAAAGGGATAAAGGGACGAAATTGGAATCAAACTTCTTTTCTGGCCAGAAAATTAGCCACCAAATGCTTCGAAAACCAGTTTATGGGGCAGGACTCGCGAGGTCATCGTTAAAAGCCAAGAAATTCAGTAAAGCGATCAGTGTTACACATGAACCTTCAATGCACTTATTTCTGCGATCATTCTCTAATGATCGGACAAAATTATACATGTTTTTAAAGAAACATGAAACTTGTTAGCATTCTGTGAGAAATAGAGTTTGTGGGTCGCAAGCGCTCCTATCTCCTTGTAGGGTCCCTGGAGACATCGGAAGCGGCACCAATCAAATTCAAATTTTCAAAAAAAAAAAGCCCGAATCCTTCCAGATTTAGGAAAATACGAAAACATTCACACCTTTGGAACATATACTTTTTTTGAAGAAAAAACTATAACAATAAGGGCACATTGAAACAACATTGTGAATAATTTAAATCATCTTTCTGAATACAGCTCCGGTTGAAGTAACACCTTGTTTTCCTCCGAATGAAATGCTGTGCAGGGCGGGAACCTCCTTTTCAAAAGTTAATTCTTCGCTTGAAAATTGTTTTCTGAGTTCATCACTAAAAATGAAAGTATATGAAAAAACTAATTGCTTCAAAACACTTACGCAGTGAAGTTGCATGAAAAGATAATAAATAAACCATCATTCGCCAGTGTTTTTGAAAGCATTCGATGATACGAAGATAATCTTGTCTCCCTGTCATCCGATAAACTCATTGCGTCCCAAGTCCCTTTATCGAGAACAACGTTGAATTTTTTGGTCAGGAAATCAGGTTCAGGTTCGGTTATATCCAATTGCTAAAACCTATCACTTATAGCGAAAGATGTAATAAGTACTAACCTGAAATACAATGTCTGGAATGCTTTCGTCTTCCTTTTTCTCCTCCGCAGATATCGACTTTGCCAACTGAACAGCCTTATCACAATAATCAATTCCTATAAGATTTTTGAATCCTTTGAACCTCTGAAAAACAGTTTTCGATGAAACTCAAAACCGTAAAAACTTTCCAGCTTCCGAAGAACAGAACCATTACCACAGCCGAGGTCTAAAATTATTGCCTCCCTTGAGCAGTTGGTGGTGATAAGGAACTGAACAATTCTTTTTTCCGAGGATGTTCCAAACCAAATCTCCCCTTCATCTCCGAACTCTTTGAAATTTGCGAGCTCGACGTTATAACGATCGTCCCAGCTTGAAAATTATTCTTTTTTTTGCAACAGCTGTTAAAAACTTACAAATCTTTCGTTCCCAAATCTGATGAGGCTATGTCTATCGAATCCTGATCATTCATGATAACAATCTTAACCACTGCCGGTATTACTTGATTAATATCAAATGCTTAACACGGTATAAAACAATGTTCTTAACAGATAATATTGCGACAATTTGGATTAATGATAATAATTTATTTATTTGTGTATTAGAACATGAAAAATTTTGAAAAAAGTTTCACGATAATGTTAATTAATATTCACCAAACATATCATAGAGATCACAAGTAAATTAATACGCGATTGGCTTCAGGCATATGTGTTGAGCAGTCATAGCACAGTATTTCCACAAATGTTCTATAATTTCAATTTTCTTGCCAATCGTTGCTTCGCAGTTGTTGCATTAGCTTTTCTATTAGCTTTCAAAGCATCAGCTGCCATTTTTTCGTTAGTCTTATCTGTAAAACGACTATATGCGTTCAGAATAGGCTACTTCTTTCTTACCTTTTTGCAAGTTCGAATTTTTCATCTGGCTGTTTTTTGATTTTTTATTCTTTTTATTTTTCTCACCAGCTTCGATAGCTTCACATCTCGTTAGTTCAGAATCGCACTTAGCGAAGTCATTCATAAGATTTTTGTTATCTTGAACATCATCTGTCGCATCCTTTGCTTCTAACCGATCACCACATAAGTTGACTATTTGAGACTTCACTTTAACACGTCTCCCTGACGATGAACGGGATTGATTGAATATGTCAACTGCATTTTTCACATCTTCGCTGGCTTCCAGTTTCACAACAACTTTTAGAGGGTTACTGAAATTATTTATAGGTTGAAAGCATTCGATGTTTATGGATGTTTACTTTTTATCTATTTTCGATGTCTCAACATTTTCAAAAAGTTCTGCTCCTTCTTCTCGTTTTCTATCCTTTCTGATTGATTTTTTTCTTTTTTTTTCGACAATCGGATCGTATTCTTCATCTGCAGGAGAAAACTCGTGGCTTTTTCGTTTTGCTTTTAGCCTGCTTGGTTTCTTGAAGTACTGTTGAATTTTCTATAAATACATGAACGTAGATTTTAAGAAAATCGGTATTACCTCTTGCTTCTTAACTTGTACTTCTAAACTCTGCAAAAGCTTTCCTTTATGTTCGTAATCAGATTGTTGTTCTTCTGTTTTTTCTTTATCTCGGTCTCTATCGTGCCATATTTTCATTTCCACGGCTAAACATTTCGACGCTATCCATATTGCATCTTCGATTTCAGACAAGTTGCTTCCTTCATCGTTAAATTCTTTGAGTCTTTCCAAAATAACGTTCCGAGTATAAACCCAATGGACAAACTCGAAATTCGGGAAATAAAATTTGTCATCACTTTTCACAACACTTCTAACGGCAGTTTCAAGTTGATAAATTCTGAAAAGTAAAACATGTGTGATGCGTTGAAATAAACATACTTTATCTGCATTTCGATGTTTCCGATATGTAAAAAATTTCCTCCAAACACCAATGAGTCAACTGGCGTGAAAACCGCATGAATCCATCCAGCAGGTATAAGCAGAGTTTGTCCTTCGTCAATTACTACCCTCTTGATACTTCCTTTGACCTTGTCGCCAAACCACTCATTCGTTTGTTTGGAACACTCATGTTTTTGAAATGCTTTCAAATTTTTCTCGGTCGGTGCTCCGATATAAAATACTTTTCGACCCTGCAGATGTGCTAGTCAGAACTGAATATATTTGAATGGTACCTTGAATATGTGATAATAAACACTACTGCCTCCAAAATCAATGTGAAAATCTGTGTATGAATTCGCCATTCCTGCGAGACAAAACTCCTCCACTTTCGGTCGCTGTTCATCTGGCAAATATTCTTCCATTTGCAACACTCTTATATGTTCTTCAGATCCATATTCCGGCCATAATCGATCAACCATCGAAATTTCTCGTACAAACTTTGGAGCAGATACAATTTCCCGCATCCTGAAAAAAAAGAGACTATTTTGAACCTGAGTGATAACTTACGGTCTATTCTCAGAGAATTCTAGCGATAAAAAGTTGTACAATCTTTTTCTGGGTTCCGGATCGCGAAATTTCTTTAAAAATGTCGATAATTTCATCGAGTACGTGTTCTGATTGTACACATCTATTGTATCTACTTCATAATCCGGACCTGAAATGAGTTTTTGAAAGTTGTAAAGAAGAGAAATCACCTACCTATTATTTTGACAACGTCTTCCAAGTCGAAGTCATCCTTTTTTGGCATTTTCATATCAAGACCATCAATTTTATCAATTAGAAACACTTTCGTCCATTTCAATGGACCACCTTCTTCATCAAACTTCCTTTTGAACTCATAGCCATCTCTACATCGAACGACTTCCGTGTCGTTTCTGAAAAAAATTGCCATTTTTCGATATAACGTTTTTAAAAGTTGGAAGCGTAATATTTCCTGCCTGCTAAATATATGAGGCTAAATCATTTTAACTAGTTGTATACAACAGTTTATTTGCATATTGAAAAGAATCACTTACGGCTCCGGCAGTTTGTGCTCCCACTCGGTTAGGTTTTCTATCCATTTCTCAGAACCTATTTCGATTTCCACATTATTTTGTTCTTCAGCAAGATACCAGCGATATCGATGTGGTGCAATTTTTCGAAGTTCTAAAAAATGTTAAATGGCAGTCATCTTTTTTTTAACCTTACCAATACTTGGTCCAGCCTTTCCAGTACAATTTTCACAGTGAAACTTATCGTATAAATAGTATTCATATTGCTCGAGGCCAGAACACCTAATATTTTTTACTGATGTCTGTTATTTTTAATTCGACTTACAACAAATGGTACCATTTTGAGCAATTATCGCAACAGATCCATTGAAAATCGTTATTTTTGTGTTTTTGAGATCTGAAAATTATTTTGTATGTTTCTTTTCAAAACATTATTCAATTTTTCATTGAAAATACCAAAAAAATCTCACTTTTTCTTACTCATCAACGGTGCTTCTTTCGGAAAACCGGCAGCTAGTCCACTATCTGATGTACTTTCAAAATCTGCAATGTGGGTTACTCGGCCGCATTTTCCACATTTCTCGCTTTCATTTGGCTTCTGCTCTGGTATTCCAGTGTCATTCTGTAATAGGAAATTAACATTTTATGAAAGCATAAGAAACCTGCCTCTTCCAAATCATCATCAGTTATGTGTGAGCTTTTAATCTCTGTGGACCGAGACTGAGCAGTGTTTCCTATGGTTTCAACGTTCGACTCGCTTTCTAGTTTTACTTCTTTCTTTTCGGTTTCTATTGATGCACCCTGCAATGAAGTCATGTTTCCCGTTCAAGACAATTCAATAAACATTTTCTTCCAAACTCTGGTCTTTCTGAGGCACTTCTTCTATTTTTATCATCGATTCTGGGTGTTGTCCCTCATACCTCACGCCATTATTCACAATAACAATCGGACAAAACGGTTGCTGATTGAAAGCTCCATTGAGACCGGACCCAGTCGGTTGCTGAAAATTTTTAATACAAAAGTAATTTTTAAAGTTTTACATTTTGCATCGGGTGTTTGAAATACGGATGCAAAAGCGGCAGAGGAAGCTGCAACATCAAATGCATTTCTGGCTCATTTTATATCAACTTACTTCGAATTTCCTATCATTGAATGGAGCCAGAGAAGTGAGTGGAATGCTATTTACATTAGCTTCATTGATAGACGGCTGTGGTTGTGTAATGCGGGAATTTCGTTGGCTCGAATCATCTTCATCATCCATATTTTCTGTCTAGAAAAAACAAAACTCAGTTCGAATAGAATTAGTGCAAAATTCAAAATTTTTTATTCAAAATACAATTTGAGTACATTTTTTTTTTACAAAATCGGAAGTTAATCACAACTGATTTCAATAGAAAAAGAAATTCGATGTGAATAAAGTAAAAACAGAAACCCGTATTCTCACATTTGGCACGTAGCCAACAACAAGGTCTCAACACGAAGAGCTGTTTCTTTTACCCTCCTCTGCGCCTTTAATCTCTCATACTCTATTTACGCAGTAAAGACAACCGAAGGGGAATTTCAATTGAAATATTTCCCGTAGCTCTAGCTTTGAAAAAAATCCGTTCCAATTCAAAAATTTTTCTCCCTGCGTACTCTTTGTACAATTTTCTGTATTCTTATTTCCTTTACATGTTTCACAACTCAACTTTAGCAATTTCAGGAAGATGAATCGTGCAATTCTTTCCTTGGCTAGAAACCAACAATTCATCCGCCGTTCTCTTCACAAGGGTGTTGATTCGACCCCACCACTTCGTTTCACATCCGTGAGCGAAAAGGTATAATTTTCTTTTTAATAAAATGCTTATGATCAAAGCAGTTTACCTCTTTAAATCATAGAAATTGAAATATTTTTAAAAATTATATAAAAATAAACGGTTTTAACTTCCAGGTCGCTCTTTACGGACTCATTTGTGTCGCTTTCATGTCGTATCCAACTTTCGTGCTCTTTAGACTCGATAGTCTTCGTCCAAGACCAGACAATGCATTGGCTCCAGAGGTTCAAGAAGAAATCGATGCACGTGCTGCCGCTCGCAAGAAGTAGACAAATAAATTACGATTTCAAGATAATGTGTAGAATATTACCAAAATAAACCGATTTCTGTTTTGTTTGGATGCTATCAAAAACTAGGTGATGAACCTTGGAAATAAATAGATTGACTTATACAATATTTTCTTCGGAAACTACCCAAAAAATGAAACAGATGGTGCGACAGTTTTCCTGGAGAGGCACATTAGCACAACCATTTGCGATCAAGTTGTTCAAAGGAGTTTGGAACGCTCATCCTCGATTCGCAACAAAAACCGTCATGGTGCAGAATAATGACGTTGATGGCGCATTTAGTCTTTTGAACAGGTAAATTTACCTATTTTTTGGTGCCGTTTTCAGTTAACATTAGAACTATTTTTCCCAAAGGTTTCGTATTCAATTACTCAATGTTTCAGACTAATGGATTCTGAAGGAATGCTGAAAATCATCCGACGCACTCAATTCTATCAAAAACCGTACATGCAACGTAAAACCCTTTCAATGGAGGCATCTACTGCGATATTTAATGAAGATATGTCAAGAAAGATGAAGTTTTTAGTCAGGAAAAATCGTCCAGAAAAACATCCCGGTCAGGTCACTTCATAACTAATTGTGTTGCTGTTCGTGTAGTTCTTGCTCATTGTTTCATAAATTGATTATTAAAACATAACCTAGATAAACTCAACTTAAAATAATATTAAACAATGTTCTGTACAACATATAACTGCCTACTGAACAAATGATACACGATATATTTCCCAGCTTTCTCTGCGTTGCTGACGTCTTCAAAGAGAAAATACAACTTGAGATGATCACATATTTTATATCGTTCATTTCAATAATCTGGGATTTTAATCACATTAAAAATATGCTCCCACTCTCAACGAAATGACACAATCCGTAGATACTCGTTAACATGCTTCATTGCGTAAGAAACATGACATAAATAACCAGAGACATTCGTAGCAGGAATCCGAAACGGCCCTGTACACCTCGTTAGACAGAACAGGTTATGATGGTGGGCGATCTGTATAGCAGCCGTTCAGTATATAAACCCTCAGATACATAGCCTCCATTTCTAATTGATTCCTATATCTGATGGTGGACAACGCTGTTATCGCTACAATAACCAGTGTTATCATAAGTATTTCTATGATAACATCATGCGCATATATTGCAACAACAATCTGTGGTGATATTAATGATTTTCTTGATGATTCGCTTAGCAAGTTGAAAGCTGGTCAAGTTGAGTAACAAATGTTTCCTTTCAAAGTCAACTTTCTAGGAACAGACTGATGACGCATGGAATGAAATCGTTCACATAAGCAAAGTAAACTACAATAATGATTTTACAAAATCTTCAATCAGAGAAAAAAGAAGCGATGTACCAGCACATTGCAGTAAGAAAGCGCTAAGCATCAGGTTCTTAACAGTATAGTTGTCAGACTGCTTGAGTGCCAATCAATGTCCACCAGGACCTCCTGGACCGGCGGGCCCAGCCGGTATGGATGGTAAACATGGTGAAGCTGGATCTCCAGGTCCCAACGGAATGTCAGGTGGCCAATTAGTGAAAATGATGAGAAATGACGATTCATGTATTAAATGTCCCGCTGGACGTACGTTACTGACTCGAAAAATCGTATAACTGATTTGATTAAGCTCCGGGACCACGTGGGTCGGATGGTAATGTAGGAGAGCCGGGCCCACAAGGACGAGATGGCCAACCAGGAAGAAATGGAAACATAGGGCGTCCGGGAGCACCAGGTCCCCCCGGAGATGAAGGAAAACAGGGAACGAAAGGAATGCCAGGACAGCACGGCCGACAAGGAATGCCAGGACAACGGTATACTTTGGGAGAACCTGGCCCAGCAGGTTTCCCTGGTCCCCGTGGTGCAGCTGGTAAGCCAGGACCACCAGGTGTTGCTGAAGAAGGGCCAGACGGCCTACCAGGTCCTGCAGGGCCGCCTGGAAAACCAGGAATGCCGGGTACAATGGGTACTCCAGGTCAACCAGGAGAAAATGGCCAACCGGGAGCTGACGCCGCTTATTGCCCTTGTCCAAAGCGTGAAGCACTTGTTGAGTCGTCAGTGATTGCACATGAAGTTCCGGAAGTTGGTTATGGTGATAAACAAGAAAACGTACAGAAAAGAGAAGATGCAGAAAAACCCAAAGAAGAAGAACAAACATATGACATTTTTAAATTTTTACAAGTTTGAAAAATGAATGAGTGATTTTTATTGAAATAATTTTTAGTTTGATACGACAAGTTTGAGTAAAATTGAAAGGCTGAGAGTTGAAGAGACATGTATTCTTATAGTTATGCGTGAGATTGACGATCCAAACATCTATTCATTTTCTCCGAACAGATTTCTTGAGACTCATAGCTGCTTTTCCTGAAAATTGGAAGTGAGAACTTTTACATGTTTTGAAAGTGAAACCTTTTCCGATGGCTGCTCGAGCAATGGTTGTTTTCTGATTCTTCGAATTCGGAAGCAGACTCGTCTGAAGAAGAACTGGAGCTTGATGAATCACTCGATGAATCATTTATATCATTTGTAGCCGAGTTACTAGCTGTGTTGATTATTTTAAGAACTTCTGGACGTTCTGCAGACAGTCTGAAAAGATTAAGTATTTTTGTCGACATTAGTTTCTCATTATCAAGTTACCTTCTCAACCAGTGCTTACTGAACTTTGGCCGCCCTTTCATGGTTTTAGGCCACACTAAATGCAAATTTTCCACCGAACAGTAATTGTGAGTAACCGCTACTGTTAAATCCTCGTTTAATACAACGTGCCACCACCCGGCAGGAACAAACATAGTCTCTCCAGGCGCTTGCAAACATTCGATAGGTGCGAATTCTTTCGGCCACGAAGGAGATCGAATCCGGTTATACACAGTATTGAACCATGTTATTCCCTCGTTTGGATGTCTTCCTCTCTCGTGCGACATTGGTTTGACTAATTCTTTCGGAGTTTGCGGTGGCAGCAAAACCCATCTCTTATGTCCCTGAATCAACGTATTCCAGGCGCTAGTACCAAGCGGATCGATATGGATAGATGTTCCAGATCTAGCTGGACCCATTACGAACCAACGATGAGGAGGGCGTTTTTTATCGTCCGCATATTCGAAAAGATCATCTGAGAAAAATTTGGGCACTTCGTAATCTTCCAATAAATTTTTTGTTTTTCGACGCTAGAAATTGAAAATAATTTAGCTATGGTAGAAGGCGAATTATTACATCAGCAAAACTGCTATCAAAAATATAAAGCGGGCTATCATCTCGATTGTTGACCATGTAATCATGATAGTATTTCATCTTCAACTTCACAGAATAACCATCATCGTCTTCTCCACATTTGAACAATTGGTTTCGATATTTTTTCACAAGCCTCTGTAAATATTTGAATAACTATTGAAACACCAGCTTGAGTGACTTCAACGGTCCACTTTTCGTTCGCTCTCCAGCTTTCAGTCATACCAGTCAATATGATAGGAATTCTTGGTCTCTCAAAGTTTTGCCTGAATTCCTCTAGTGATATTTGACGTCCATCGACTCTGGAAATTCCTGATTTTATTTCCGTAAAATTGTGTTTACTGATTACCGTTCAATTGTATCTCTCACTGGAGACAGTTTAAATTTACTTGCATAATCCAATGTATCCCATCCGTACTTGGACAACTCTATATTTTTTAAACTCAAGTTGTTTCGATAATTAAGTTACCTGATCTTGCTTTGTTCTTTGCATTTCCTATCTTCTTGTACGTCCGAGGGAGGGAATATATATCATTCCCCAGAGACATTAGTTCTCTCTGCATAAAGTATCGTGATTAATTGAAATTCATGATTGATAATAATTAGTGAAAGCTGACCCTCGAACATCACTAGCCTTACCTTGAAATCTTCAAAGGCATCTTTCACAAGAGAATACATTTTTTTGATGAAATATTATTCAGACTAATATAACTCTTTAACTATATAATGTACACGTTATCAGGTCACAAAGAAATTTATTAATAATCGAAATTCATCAAATCAGCGTTTTATTTATTACATGCAGCTTCCCATTTCGCAAAAAGTCCCAACGGATCGGTTTTCCCACTTTCAACGACTTGCGCCTTTGCCTCGACGACAACCATTTTTCCGGCGGGATTAATGACGCGTAGGACTGGAATTGTCTTAACTTCAAATTTCGACTGATACCGCCTGAAAACTGGAATGTCGATTTTCATGAAAACGTCCCCACGTCATAATATCATCTCCAAATTTCACCGATAACCAGTCACCATGCTTCTCTGTGAAGTTCTCTTCGAGGTCCGCCTTGGAACGATCGCGAGAAAAAAATACCACTTCAATCGGCTTTCCTGCTTTTTTCAGGTGGTGATAAAATCGCTTGAAAATATGTAATTTAATCTAAGAAGGATGTGAGTTTTCCTACCACAAGTTTCGGGGTGAATTGTTTACAAGGCGGACACCATCCAGCCGAGAAATATAATGCGACCACCTATAAAAGTTCTTGAACTAGGAATCGTCCGTTTTGCCATTCCTCATACCTTTCCTTTCAGAGCTTCTTCGGCTGGAACTTCTGTCAAGTCCTGTTTTAAAAGCATTACTCCTTTCATTAGCTCAGACATGTTTTGAAATATTTTTCAGCAAGACTTTATCTATAGATTAAGATTTTATGATAACCAAATGAGAAATATTGAACCGGAAATATAACAAGAGCTGAGGATCAAATGAGTGAATTTAATTTTGCAGAATGCTATGAAAATTGGGAGTGCCGGAAATGTAATAACGACGATCTACCTGTGTAAATGATAAATTGGGTAGCTGGAAGTACAAAATGGAAATGGAAGTTTTACGAAATGGGCGTTATGGTGAAAAACAACAGCATGTGTCGAGTTTCTTTAAAGTTTCGCATTTCATCAAACAAAAAGCTTAACTGCATGTTTCATTAAAATTGAAATTGAAATTAAAGATTCACCAAAAATTCATTGTAGCTCAAATTACATGCTGCTGTGTCATCAACCATCACCACTTTTCATTAAACATTTCCTGAATGGTAACCGTGAAATAATGAAATAGTAAAAGAAAATTCGGTAGATAAGAGGCGAATCAAGAAAAATTAAAATTATCCGAGAATTTGTTTCTGTACTACTTCTGATGCATATTTTGCAGCTTCTCTTTTCACACGTTTTTCGTACTCAGTTCTGAATCAATGTTATCGTTAATTGGCCCAGAACAATTGCGTACCTGTTTTGGCAAAAAATTTGATAGGCTTCAGCTTGAGCTGGATCTTCAATATTTGGATTGTTGAGCAAATCTTGAATTCCAACGAGGAGCTGTTTGATAGAAATGGACGGTTTCCAATCTTTGTTTTCGTCTAGAAGTGATAAACACACAGTCCCTAAAATTTTCGATTCTTAGAAACTTAGCATAAAAATGTATACTATACCAGAAGGATAAACGTTCGGGTGGAAAAGAGGTGGCTCAAACTTGCATTTTGGAGGTGTTGATGGGAAATCATCTTTGAAAAGCATCCGGATCTTAAGAAAAGCAAAAAATAAGTGCTGAATGAAGATTCTAAGATGCTCACTCTGTAAAGACCACCATCCCAGATTGTATCTTTTCTTCCCGGGATAGCACACTCCCAGTTGAAAAGATTCAGTGTACCATCTGCATTTTTTACAGGCTTCGCTATGAAACCAAATGGGTGATCCTAAACATGAACAAGTTTACTAGTCAATGTTTTTAAAGTTTTACCTTTCTCCATGATTTGCGTTCTTCGGCAAGTCGGCCCGCCGCGATCCCCGACATTTATAGGCGATTTCTGAAAATTATGGCTGAACAATTTTGAATAAAAATTAGGCAAAGTTTTATCGTCTTAACGACATGTTATCGATACATTTACGATTCGACTTTTCACGTTCCGGAAACTGTATCGTTTCGAAAAAATTTTCATGTTTTTGTACTGAAATACGGGAAAATGTTGTCGAAACGATACATTCACGAAACGTAAGAATTCGAACCGTAGGTGTATCCATGTTATCAATAAGAAAATTAAAAAAAATTATATGACACATTTTTAGAAAGTTTACTTAAAAGAAAAACTCGGTGAAGAAATCTTTGATATAGTTTGCGAAACTAAAATAGGATCTACAAATTTGAACATAAAAGAAATCAAAAAAGCACAAATTGCGCGCCAAAAGTGTTGGATAGACGTAAAAACCGCCTGCGTTTTGCCAGTCGATATTTGCAATCCTGGCACATTTCGACAGGTTTGAAATATCGATTGGAATGAATTGGATTAAAAAGTTTCTGTGTTTCTGTGTTGTTGGGACATTTGGAGTACTTTCTGACGTTACTTCGATACAAAGACTCTATGGCCTTGTTTGAAATCATATTTTGACAGAAAAAAACAAAGCTGTTAGTTGAAACAACGGCAGCATTGTTTGGACAATAATTGTACTGTTCCGGGAAAAGTGTCTGTTGCTTACGTTGTTGAATATGTACTTTGAAAAGAAAATAGAACGTTTTTTGATGATTTATAGACACTAAAAACTGTCAAGACGAAGAGCAATAGATTCCAAATCGAAATTGGCACTTAATCGTCACTCACGGCTCTGCCTCGGTGATCTGCTTTCGTCGCTGAAATAATGTTTTATTTATCACAGACTTATGTAATTAATGGTTTACTCATTTGGTGTGCGATCATTATCGGGATTAATGCTCGGTCCAGTACATCCGAAGTAATATGGTTGATATCGTTTTCCAAACAACCAGTCCATAGTATAGAAGGGAATGAATTCTCTAGATCACGATAAAAAATTAAGTATTTTTTGTTTGTCATTTCACAAACTTTTGTTCTTTCATAACACTGCTGTAATTAATTGTTGCCCGTCTTTTTCTTGTTAGTCGCATTCCAAAAACACGAAACCATTCTCTTAACCGACAATCACAAAATAATTCATTTTTCGTGCATACCGTAATAATAAAGTTGTAAGGAAAGATATGAATGACCCTAGAATGAACGAAAACTTTATAACTACAGACGATAATATTCTGGAAGCAGATTAAGTTTGAATATACTTCAATGCTCGCCTCACATGACTATAGCAATCGTAGCAACGCAGAGCAACGACGCGGACAAGCGGAAATCAGTACTGGGACTACGAATATGTGTCTTTGAATCGCTTTTTGCATCTGAGAAGTTTTTATAATCACTAAGATCCAAATGTACAATTGTTCTTAATTCCGATTAAGATATGAAATTTTTAAAGTTATTGATACCTTTCCTCTGGGAATTCATATACTTCCTTGACACCTACCATTTTCCGGAAATGTGAAATAAAACGACACACGTGTTGTGTATACACAAGCTCACGTATTTTAGTAAAGATCTTATTCATACCGAGCTCGAGTATGCTTGCCAAAAGAACATTTCAAAAAAAAAAGAGGGATTTTTAAAAATAAAGTAAATATCCAAATAAAAATATAAAAAATACACCGGGATATGTTCGTAGTGTTATATTATAACTCTAATGTCTTCTGCAGCAAGGGCAGAAGAATTTTGTGAATCGTCGACGATAGGGGTTCAAAAACAATAGTGAGAGGATTAAAAAGGCATAAGGGCGGATGAGGAATGTAGTGAGGTGGAGCGGGAATAGTTCGTTTGCGAAATGTAGTGGCAAGTACCAATCAAATGAGAGAAGCTGTCCAACATCATATGCCAGAGTTAGACCAGACCAAACTGAAGTTTTAAAAAATCGTTTTAAAAATCGTGCTAAATCAAAAACATACCGATATATGGAACAGTAAGAAGATTGATTGCGATGGTAAAGCAAATGAACAAGAAAAGTCGAATCTTGCTGTTTCTCACTTGTTCATATGGAGAAGTTTTTGTGATTTCATCCTTCTTCCGGCAGAATAAGAATAATGACTGAATAAATTTGAATTGTTGTCTATCAAAGTGTGATATATCGACATACCGCGAATATCTGAGTTAGAATTACCACTAGTAGTGAACAAACAGTCAATCGTACGATAAACATTACACTTAGATAAATCCATCCTGGTACAGGGAATATTGAAATCAAAGTGTCTATGGATGTGATCAAAATAGGAAGGATGATAATCTTGGAGAAAGATGTACTGGAATTTATAATTATAGAATATGTAACATGTTGTTTCTCACCAGACAGGTTCATATGCTATTTGTTCTGGTCTCACAATTGCTTTGTGTGCATAGAAATATACAGTTGTAGATAGAAACAATATTGACCAAAAAAAGAAATCTCCAGCTATATACGAAATTATTGTAAACAGTTGATCTTCCCTGAAGTGATAGAACTGGTTTTCGATATTTCGAATTTGTTTTGGTTACGTATAGAGTTTGTATGTTGTATACTTTTCCAAAATGAGCCCATAGCTTTCAACGGCATGTCTGAAGTAATTAATAAAGGGACAAATTCAAGATGTGCTCACTTTTGCCAATCTGTGACAGTTTCATTTTCTCTTGGTTGTATGGTATAGTATATCCAGTCGAACGGTCTTCAACATAGTTTTCTTTATTATTTTATACTGTGCCAACTTACTGTGAACCGAAAATCGCAGTACTCGCATGAATCTCCGTGAAAATATCGAATCCGGCTTCAATAAATAACGGAATTACTAAAAATAATACAAAAATTTTGAAGAAGTCTCGTCTGATTGTGCATGATAAGGTGAATAACAAAATTATGAGTATACACTTGACAGCCAGGAAGCCAATACGGAATGGGTTTGGATTGTAACTCAATATAGTTGGGGCTAGAAGTTATTTTTTTTAGTTTCATAAAGCCTGACTCACCTAGAGTTGTGGTGATATTATTGATGATAACAGTCGTAGTATTATTCAAAAGTTCTGGTTCGTTTTCAGATACCGTAAGCACTGTCAAAACATCGTCCGGTATTTCACCACTAAAGTTGAGAAGTTCGTCATCCGACATATCTCTGCAATTTTTAAGGCAGAGATTAGTTTAATGCATAAATGATTGCAGTTTCACACACTTCGGATCACATATCAAATTTCCAAAAGATGATCATATGACATTAGAAGAGGAAAACTATCGCATAAATGAATTATAACAAAAACAACAATAAACAAATGAAAAGAATGCAATGTTTAGCTGCAGAAAAATGAACAATGGGAATAGGTTTGAGGTTAAATAAGTGTTTATTAGATAAGTTTTCTCTCAATTTGTCTAGTTTTATACCCAAACACATCTTTTTGAACAGAACAACGACCAATTACGAGTGATATACACAGAAAAAAATGAAGAAGAAAATTTTTTGATGTTTTGGAGAAAAAAGGGGACAACTCAATAATGTTATGCTAATGGGGTTTAGGGTCGGATAAACAACTGAGAATTCTTTCAAAAGGATTAATTGCACGGGTAATGCAAAATTGCAATCTGACAATAGCCTTCCGATTAAAAACAGTTGTTTCTAACTTTATGTGTTTGATGCGTCACTCAATGAGGAAACGTTTCAAAAAGAATGAGAAGAAGAGAACATGAACAAAGAATATTGATGTAATGAATGGGCGAATTTCATGAAAAGAATTGTCTCGTTAAGTGAAAAAAAACTACAAATTTTAGTTATTTCTTAACTTGAGAATAGTCGGATGAGGGAATAGGCAAACCAAAAGCATATGGCTTTACACTGTGTAGACCAGAGCTGGCAACGACTCTCTCATTGCTCGGCCATTTGATAAACGATTGAGTTAAACAACATACGGAAATGATTAGACATTGTTAGCTTTTTCAAATGGTCACAGCTTTTACAAGTGGCCGATAATAATCTAATCGGATGTTGAGACACGGGTTATTGGAATGACTGTCCTTTACATTCACTTTCGCATTGCTATAAACATATTTTCAACCACCATAAACTTCGATGGCTGCCTATTTTTCTCTGATTGATGACATCTGTATTGATCAGTCGCGTAATTCACTATTTATAAAACAAATGTGACAATTTTCAAAAACACATTGAAATGTTCTTGATGAAACTATTTCTTTGTATTATTTTGATAAGAGAACCTGCGTTGTTTGGGCGTGTGTTGGCGGTGATGAATGATTGAGAAATCTAACATGGATACGAAAGACAATGAAAGAACGGCATCTGGTTTATATTGATATGATAGACATGCTGTATGCGACAATGGAAAAATCGGATATTGAAGGAACAAGGAGTAGATTGAATACCAAACGTTCTGTAATCGGGAAATAATGAACAATTGAAATTTTTAGACAAAGTATTAAGTAGCTAAACCAATCTTATCATGTCTTTGTTATCGGTTGTTGTTTCATAATTACCGAAACAGAAAGTTTTCAGCTACTTGGTTTTTTGCTAACAAAATGGCTCCCTCGACAAGAGTTGAGAATTGTCAATATTTCAAACAATCGGGATGAATACAATCATAAAATCAAACGATCTTTACTTTTCGCGTTAACAATTGTTCATTGAGATATGACGACGTAATACGTTAGATTTACTTCAATCAAGCACTTTCAAAGTATATATGTTTTCATTCGGGATTCATCTATTTTCAGTACGAATCTACTAGCAATGATGAGTATGTTTTTTCTTGCAGTTTGAAATTTCGCCCAGCACAGCTGATTCACTTTACACTAACGGTTTTTTGCAGGAGAACATCAAAATGTGAGGGTGGCAAGGATAGACGACTGATTACACAATATTTTATTGTTCTTCGTGTTATACTTTGCTGTATTTTTTTTTCATTGTTGGTTTTCTAAATTATTTACTATACCTTCTCGGGAGTATGCGTTTTCTGATATATGTGAACATGCGATATCTGACACCGACTCATCAATCTTTCAGAAAAGTTATCAAGATACGCAAATTGTGAAGATGGAAGAGTTTAAAGTGTCAAGCAGGCAAGCTATTCGGTGTTCATCATCTTCAAAGTGGCTCCCCCACCACCTGACCACCGCCCTGCTTCCGACATCATTGCATCACCGATCGCACTCTGCAACTTCCAACACGAAAATAGTACAACCGACCATGACGACAGCATTGGAAAAATGTACCAACTCATTATCAGAAATTCATCGACTATTGCGAGGTAAAGAAACTTTTTGCAGCTTGTAAACTCCTTTTTTCTAAGACTATCATCAGGTCATCTATCTTTTTTTTTTGCTCTCGTAGCAATCGATTACAAAGCAAACTGAACATTTTTTCCTATCCGTTTAGTTATGTTCTTTCCACCTCACGCAGATTCTATATAAATTTTTAATGATGGCTCATACATTTTCATTGGTATGAATCCAAGTTCTTTCGAAGGTTTTCTTATTTTAATTTATCTTCTATTCAGAATTTGTGTTTTTTCCTATGATATTCATAGCAATACGATGCTGGTTTTCTGTTTAAATTTTCGAACGATACAAAAAGATAAAAGTTTTATGACTTTTGCCTATTCCTATGATCCTCAATTATGAAAAATCAGAATGATTATTTTTTTCAAATTCAGTGATGCAAAGTTGATATGCATATTTACTTCACTGCATCAAAAAACAACTTTTTTCCTATTTTTCTAAATATAAATCAAATTATGAGAATAGCTCTTCACATTTTCTGACCGCTTCTTAATTATTTCTAACAAAGCCACGATAGCTTCTTCTTCTTCTTTTCAAAAAATTTCGAACTTAGAAGTGCAGCAACTTCTTTCAAATAGCCCTCATTTGGAAGTTGGAAGAAAAATATGGATGACGTATTATTTAGAAGTAGTGCAAGTCTGAATCTGAGCTACTTTTTTTACATTCATAAGAAGTATATATGTGTTTTAGTTTTTTTTTGAATTCCTTCCAGTTGTATTCTAATATTCTTTTGTTTATTTTGGTTTCTCATTTCACATTGACATAAGGCAAAAATAATAATAATTTCATTGAGAAATTGGTGGTTATTATTGGAAAAGTATCTGTTTTAGCTTCCCAATATCTTGAGAAAGTACGTGAGAAAACTCTTCATTCTTTTTTTCTTGGCTCTTTTCAGTCTTCTCTTTCGTTTTTTTTTGTTCGTAAACTAAGAATTCATGACTATTTCTCATTCTATTCTGTTTCCCAACATGTAAGAAACATCGTGAAATTTTTTATCATCAAAAGACAGAAACAAGAATTCTAATTGTTCCTTGTTGATTCGAAAGCTATTAGATAAATATTGTTATTGAAAAAAGTATATATAGTGATCATTGGTAGTATAGCATTCGATATTTTTAGAGAACACGTTCCTGACCTCGTTTATCTGCTTGTTTTCCTAGCTTGCACTCATTATATCACTTCACACTGATCGTGCTCAATTCCTTCTTGTTTTTCCTTACCTGATCGTGTATGTGTACTTTACACCAATATTTACCCAATACTGTCATATACTGTTGATATTTCATTGAGTTTCCGCAATATTTTGTTTCTCACTACTTTGACTATTCAGAATCATCATCTTCCTCGCTCGGTACAATGAGTGCTACGACATCAATTGAATCATCGCCTGTTGAACAAGCGACATCTAGATCAGCACGTAGAAAATGGCATTCGGCAATGAGAGTTATTCAAGGTCTGAATAGATTCAAAACACCAATATCCCATAAGGTTAGTTTGACCTTTTCAATAAAACGAACTCATTATTTTGTGAATGGCTTTTCAATAGAGCTCAAAAGTTTTATGGCCGGCAGTAAGAAACCTCTTGATGTTGAAAACGTTGCTCACGATACTTCCTTTTCTTCATATTCGAATACATGAGGGAGAGAATAACAATAAGAATAATGACGAAGAATACTAATCCAATACAATGTGTTGGATTAGCTTTCTTGTTCGTTTTCTGTTACCTCTGTGGCGATACGTAATGCGGAACAAATAATGTGACTGAGAGTTTATGAATAAGAAAACAGATGGTGGAAAAAAAACTAGGAAAGTTTGAACAAAAAGTGGGAAGTTGAAGTAATTGGATTAGTGCAGTCTCATATAGCATTGGATAGAAAAACTCAGACATTTCTGAAGACAACAATGATTTAGCTGGCCCTCCATGATGATCTACGATTTCTAAAATTTTCCATAATCGAGAAAAACTAATACTCAAGTTTATAATCATCTACTCGGTTTTCCTTATTATCTACAAACTAATAATTGTGTCATTTTCTTCTTTCCCTGCTCCCACATTTCTTCGTGAGGCGGCAATGGTCATACTGCTCCAGAAAAAGCTCGTAACCAATACTCTCTCAGCCTTTCTATCTCTTTTTTTTCGACTCATTCTTAGCTCCACCCTTCTTCAGTCATATATATTCTGAATGTGCTCTCGTGGACGAGGACGACGCCGCTTAAGTTTGCCACCAACACCAATGGCAACACCTTTGCCATGTCCACCAAATGGTCATCCATTCATATCGATGCGCCCATACGAACGAAGAATACTTCCCTGCCAACACACTCTACGTCATAACCATTCATTGGGATCTCTGCTAGCTCAGAACCAAGATTGGCAAAATAATCATAAACCGCAACACCGCCTATCCCAACCAGATATTCATTCCAACAATTTCCAACAATCAAAACATTCAGTTGCACATTCCGATTATAACTATCCATACTATCCCTGTCCATCCAACACTCCAAGTTCTCAACATTCTAGCCCATTATACTCTCGAAGAATTTTACCAACACCTAAAAGTTGCGGGGGAATAGCGCGAAAATTGATGAAAAGATGCACAAACCCTGATCTTATGAGATTGCAGAGAACAACGGAAATACGGGAGCAATCAGTATGCAGAACAAGTTGTGGTGAGTTGTATTCGTTTTTGAAGCTTTAAAAAAATCTCGACTTCTCATATTTTTTATTCAAAAAAAATCTGATCTTTCTTTTGACATTTCTTTTTTCTACCAGAAAAATACAATTGTAATTTTTTTCTGTGGGTTGTGGAACACGTAGGTGTGGCCACAATTATTCAAAGCTGACGTCGCTCTCTGATTTTTTTGCATACTGCATATTTCATCTGACTAATGCCATTACTTGAATACAAACAAACCAACCAGACGAACATATCGGCAGAGATTTTGAACACTTCCAAACTCATATAACAACTCATATGAAACATCTTCTGAAATAGTCTAACCATTAATATATTCTGATTATTTTCGTTATCCAGGAAATTGGGAATACGGACACTGAAAACTTATTTCCTTCTCTCAATATCAAACATATTGCACTCATTTCTCAGATTGTAATATGATCTTTTGCCGAAAAGTATGAAAACCAAAGCTTCACCACAATTTTCTTTTTTTTCCCATCAAACGTTTCTTGGGTAAAAAAGAATAATTAAGTGAGAAGAGAATTGCATAATCATTAGATAGCAGTGTGTATTGGAGCAAGCAAATCCACAAAGATTCCATCGCATTATTTCTGCAAAATGCGTTGAAGAATTTTGAAAAAAAAGTAAACCTAAATTAAATGTTTGAAAGCTGTGAAACCTCTCAAACATGCCTCACAATTCAATAATGGGAATTTGCGAGCTATTGCTATTAGTCACTTTGCGTGAAAGACAACAATTATTCAGGAGACCAAATTTTATTTTCCAACGTAATGTGGAACTTTGTTGAGACATTGAGCTATGTTCAAAAATGATATCAAGAAGAACTAAAACAAACTTTGAAATTAGTTCGAGGTATCAGAATGCTCATGAGTGACAAAAAGGTGAAACACACATAATACAATTATTGTTTTTTTCGAACACATGTTAAGGCATCCCAAACATGAATGAGTATGTTTGTATAAAAACACTATTTTAATCATCCCATGAAAAGTTTTTTTTACTCCATGAAACCTACAGCATGTTTGACGTTACAATCTTAATACCATTTGTTTGAGATAAAAGTACGTTCTAACGAAGTCTTTGAATCCCACGGGAAGAAAACTAATCACAAAGTTACTATCTCTTATAGCATAATGGCGAAATCATTGTACTGAAAATTCTATGTTTTTACGTTATTGAGCTACGAAATAAAATTTGTTTCAAAGAGTGTATATAATACATAAATAAGGATTATAAAACAATGTAGGAAGATGTTTTCGTGGATTCTTGATTATAGAAAAATGTTAATCTCGTTGACAGACTACGATTAAACTGATTTTTTCCAATTCTTAATTAAAGAAATTTAACCTACAATATTTTTCCAGAACCAACGATTGTTGATCCAGTTTATCTGGCTTTAAAACAGGCAACCGGTCGATATTCTCGACGAGGTTCTTCCAACTTTGAGTCAGTGTCACCAAGCCCACGTAATTTGTCACAGGTGTCGCTACAGGTAATAAATGTTATTATATGCGATAACAATGTTAATTATTCTCATAGGACTCGGGCTACGTAGAAATGGGCGTTTCTAGAATGAATCCATTGCTTGGCTCAACACCACAACTTGACAACGCAGGTATCATTTTATTAGTTGTTACCTTATTCTCTGGTCGAGAGGAAAAACTTTTTTAACTTTTTCTTGTTAACTTTAAAAGAATTTTTAAAAATTTCCAAATGTGCAAGCATCGTTGCCTAGTAGCAACATAGCAGTCTAAAATGCGCTTTTTTCAAAAGTTTTGATGTCAACAAACCAACATAACTCATATGTTTCCATGGAAGCTTTAAGGACAATAAATTTTGAGGCACTATCAAAAAATATATTTGGCATAGGCGGAAAATAGCGGCGCATCTCATTTGTGGGTTGCTTTAATCCGGGCATCTAAATCCCTACTTTAAAGCCGGATATCGGAAAAAATCGCATATCCGGCTGAACGGCATTATGCATATTTTACGCCATTCGAGTGATTTCTTTCGTGAAATAACATAACTATGATTGCTAGAAGGTCGTTGAAAATGTGTAAGTATACTGCTAATAAACATTACTCACCCACTTCATGATTAATTTGATAAAATTATATTTTATTATGTTATTTGCAGGCCATTCGGTAGGACGACGTCGAGCTCCAAAACTGACTCAACAAATGAAGTCTCTTTCACTTGATTGCCAAGAAATGCCTCCAAGAGCTTCTCCGAACACTAGAAGCCCACTTCGTATTTTTGCACTCACAAAGCATATCTTTTATGTTACTTTTAGGTTCAAAACTTGCTCCCAAAGACTACAGAAAAGGTGGCGTTAATGGGTCGTCCGATTTTTCGGATGTCGAGAGGTCATGCTCCCCCGTCGTCAAAAGTCGAAGAAGTAGTACTACTGCTAGTGAGTCGAACCCTTCACATACTATCATGTAATAACTTCGTCTAGTGCATAGTGGAGGATACATTGTTACTCATGAATATAAAACGAGTCATGGAGATGTTCTCTCACTTGGTGAAAGGTTACATGTTGTTGATAATGGTGATCCAGCGTGGTTGCACGGCTTCAGATACAATGACAGGTATAAAACCGTCAATCTATATTGTCTTAATTCGTTTGTTGAAGAACTGAGCAACTCATCAGTTTCCCGGTCACATGTGTAGCACAAATGCATGTCGGCGAGCAAGCAATGCGTATTCAGCAGAACGTGTTGGTGCTCTTAGCCGATCAAAAACTGAGAATGTACCGCGACCAGGTAAGACATAGCCCACATACGCAGACTGAATACTCTCAATGGGACTCCCCGTTAATCACAACGATTCCCCAAAGCTTGTTCCTCAGACATGTTTTTCAGATCGTTTTTGTTCAACCGGAAAGTTTGTCTGATGGAAAAGTAACAATTCGAACGGAGCACAACACGTTCGCCCCGTGTCCTCTCAGCTCACTCGCACTGCTGTGAGCCTAGTGAAACGATTTATTAAATATATCCCTGTTTGATATAATTTTGAACAATCAAAGTAGTCATTCTTACAATTGAATCATTCCATAATAATGTCTTCAGCAATCGTTGTTCTTTATTATTCTGAAATTAATAGATCAGAAGAAAATAAGATTAACACATCTCGCTTCGAAAATTTTCTTACCGCTGTTTTCTGTAATAATAAAAATCGAATAAAATAACATTATCTGAGAGAATCACAACGGGCAGCCTTTTTTCACATCAATTTGTGTCAATGAAAAGAAAGACAAACCACAGTATTCTTCGCGATACATTGGTAAGATAAGAATCATATACCGGATTTACGCACTTTTTTTGCAAATCTGTCTACTATATAACACCATTATAACGTTCAAAATTAGATTGTGACCATGAAGAACAACATAGTAGCTCATCGTCTTTTATCATATTCTTTTGTAGCTTTGGCTTCAATTCTATCAACGGTGACTATAATCACATTACCATTGACATATCAATACGTATCTAATGTCAAATCATCTCTTTTGTCTCAAGTTATTGTGAGTCATACTGGTTTTCTACTTAATCGAGTTTCGCGACTTGTAGGAATGTAAAGAAATTGCATCAAATATTCACGAAAGTGTGTTGTATGTTGTCGATACTTATAACCACATCAACACCTCTCGAGTAGTTAGAGATACCAAGCGGAGGAGATTTGATGAAGGTTGAAAAATACATACTTAATGTTCTAAACAATTTTTCAAGATGACGGCATAACCGCATGTAGCGACTGCTGTTTAGAAGGCCCACAAGGATCAATTGGTAAGCCTGGTAGAAATGGACGACATGGATCTGCAGGAGCGCCGGGTAAGCCTGGAAATCCAGGTTTCGCTCTATCAAGCCCATGCAATCCAGCAACAGTTGCTCCATGTAACTGTCCAGTCGGTCCGCCTGGTGAACCAGGACCGAACGGCCCGCCAGGTTTGGACGGACTTCCTGGATTGAAGGGACGTCGTGGATTTGATGGACTGGATGGACGACAAGGTCGACCAGGAAAAGCTGGAATCGATGGCATTCCCGGGCCACGTGGTGAGAATGGACAGGATGGTGAGCCGGGAGCTATCGATTCAGTTGATGCGGGTCCGACTGGTGAAGACGGCGATGAAGGTGACGCTGGTGCAGCAGGACAACCTGGCAATGACGGCAGAGATGGAAAACCGGGACAAGGTGGGCCTCCAGGAGCACCTGGAAAAGATGGTATTGATGGAGAAAACGGTAATGATGGAGAACAAGGAGAACCAGGGATACAAGGAAGACCTGGAGAAGAGGGTATCTGCCCAAAATACTGCGCCATAGACGGTGGTGTTTTTTTCGATAATGAGAAAAAAAAGTTGTAATGCATTATTAATTATATAGTGTTTATTGTTTGAATAAAAAATGGCTTGAAAAATTATTCCGAAATCCAATCAGCTTCTTCCAAAACAACAGCTTTGTTGTCGACAATTTGATGAGTTTGAACTGCAATATTGAAATGGTTATGAATTAAGGACATTCTAAGATTAAATTACGCGTTTGGAATTCAGTTTTGCCAGTTGATGGGTTGATTCTGGTGACGGCATTGAGTGATGTTGGCGCTGAAACAAGTCTCGGAATTCTTCGACGATAATCTTCAAATCTTACATGCACATGTAGTGACATGTTTGCAATGTCTGAATTGCGCGTTCGACCATTCACGTGCTGATTGGCATCCGTACCATCCAGCTTGTGCCGGGTTGACTGTGCGACATGGTCCAGTTTGATAAGTCTTTTGCCATGCATTCATCAAATTTTGGGCATATGTACAGGCGTTTGTTGGGTTTTGGCTTGTAGCAGTCATATAAGTTATAAGTGCAGCCTGTGCATCTGTTGCGTAGTTTACATAAGTGTTTTCTATGCAAGTTGCCAATGGTTTACGCTCATACATTGCTATAACAAGAGAAACTATATTGAAAAAAATTGCAAAACATACTCCAGAAACCAGCTCCACATTTGAAGTCCCAATCAGCCATGAACCCTTGATAAGCGTACGCCTGAAAAATGATTATTCGTTGTTGTGACTCTTTATAACTTTACGTTGTCCAATGTCAATCCTGATCCAACAAGCCCGACCGTTCCGAGGCAGTTACGAATGTTTGTGGGTGTCAAGCATCCATAAAATGAGGAAAAACCGCTGAATAAGAGGGATGAAATAGAGAGAGTACGATCATAACTCACTTGCAAACATTGATCACCGAATCAATAGTGTATGGAGATGTTATCAAAGACTGAGTGATTCGGGAAAGTACGCTCAAGTCTTTCCATGCAGTTGATGTACTTAAGAAAATATTCAGATAATATTTATCAAACTGATATTTTCAAATGAAAAAGGACAGAAGCTATGATTAAAGTTAAAAGGGTTATTAGCAGAAGTTATTCGTACATGTTTAATTCAGGAGGCCAGATTTCGATATCAGATGAAACATAATATATACAAACAGGTGGATGCAACTTACTCTGTTCTCCAGAACTGACCCAATTGGTTATTGCAATACAGAAATTGCTGTTGGTTACATACGTCTTGTCCCTGTGCGAGCACAGTAATTATAAAACCTAAAAGTTCATTACTTGTACGAGCGGAATATGAGAAACGCGCCTGCCAGAAAAAGGAATACTTTCATATTTCCGAAACAACGAGTGAAGTTGGCACCAATGATAAGAATCGATGTTGAAGAGGGAGACTATTTGCCTATTACCAAATTTAATGCCATGACATTTTTATCAATCCAACTCATTTTATTAGATTTCTTCCATTCAGTTGCTATCACTCGAAAATACGGTGAGGGTGTGGTAGAAAAAATGATGCGATTATTTTATACGATTATAAAATTTAAAAAAGTCGTGCTGTCAATGTTATAATGAATAAAATGAAATAAGAAGAATTATATATTCCCTCGTTTTTTTGTTGTCTTAGATTTTGAGCATCCTGTAGCCATTTCTTAAGATGATCATGAATTCGTACTCTTGCAGCTGTTAATGAAGGTTTGTCTTCGTCTCTTGCTGGGTACATATCCGCACAATGAGCGGTTCCTTAACAATCGATCAGAGAGTAGTCAAAAATAAAATCAAACCTTCAATCAGCCAAGAATCGACATCGTTGTTTGCGTCCGAAATTTTATGGCCCAGATCTTGCCAAGGGTCGAATGAACCGTTAGGGAAACAAACTTTGTTACCCCGGTATGCAGATGCTCCGCCATATTTAGTTCGTACCGCATCGACTAATTTGAAAGTGTTATCCAATGTGAAGTCATCACCAAATAAATCGATACATTGATCAGCAAAGAAGCTGGAGAACAAGAATCAAAGAAATGTCGGATGTTAAAAAAAATCTTACTCTAAAGGAACTGTTGAACCGAAAATTCCTCTGTTTCCACCATCGGTTGTTTGGTAATAACCGAGCTCCGTACATGTCTGCCAAATCCAGCCTCTCGTGGCGATAACATCTTCATCTGGCATTGTTGTGTCAGAATAATGCTCGATAAAACTAGTATAATTGTTTGGTCTACAGTCAGTTGAACCATACGCATTATCATACATATCCATCTGAAAAATATTTATTGCAGCTTCATAGCATCCTGTTTGTGTTTACCACAGCCACTACACGTTGAATCTCGTCTCCAATAGTTTGATTATTTAATATTTCACACGCTTTTGGAACTCCCAACCCGTTTCTTGTAGCTGTGTCCTGTTAATATGTTAACTTGACCAAAACTATAAATATCACAGACTCTGTTATCCCCAGTGTATTGATTGATTCCTTGGAAATAGCCATATACATTTTGGAAGAAAAACTGTACCGACTTTGACAATCGTGATTCATTCTCATCAAAATCATCGCAGAGGCTATAATAAGAAACAAATTGAATTGGGGAAATAGAAATATTTACTTGAATGTTCCTTTCAAAAGTTTCCGCGCATCAGCCCCGTTATATGCCTTTTGAACCATTTTACGGAATGCTGTGGCAATCACATCGGCACAAGTATCACTGACAGTTCTATACGTTTTTTCAGTGTTAATTGCATAACCGTAGTAATCCACAAAGACATGAACGGCAGATGAAGAGGAAACTGCACCCGCCGTCATTTCTGGGTATGTTTCTCGGAACCAAGCAGATAAGGATCCTAGTGTATCGATGTCTTGAAATATTTAAGAAAACGGCCTACCGGGATATGACCCGCCAAATGTGATCCAAATTGGATTATCATTCGGAAAGTATTTGGCATTCATTTGAGTTATGAACTCTTTGATATCAGCAAGAGCTTGATCAATGGTCAAAAACTTTAAGCTGGCCACGGTTTGGTCACTACAACATGTTTTTGGAACCAGGTCATATATTCTCGTCATACTCACTTTAATGGCGAATAGTACTTACTGCCATAAAATCTATGTTCAACTTGAAAGGCGGCCGCTTGGAACTCAGCCGCCCATTTCATCATCGTTTCATTCTCGCGTCTCACCCACTTATCACCATTAGTTCCATTAATTGTTCCTTCACCTCCAAGCATGAGAAAAACATACCCAGAAGTTTTATTATAGAATTTTGAGTTGTATTGGTAGCGCTAGTAAACATAAGTAACAGATTAGCTTAATGATGTTTACCTGTTTCCATGTTGTAATTGTTCCATTGGTAAAGTGGTCTACTTTTTGAGTGATCTCAGCATATGTCATATACTTATCCTCTGTGGCGGGACCATCTGCAGGATCACCACTAACCAAACCACTTCTAGGTCGGCCATTTACCAAAATAGGGGAGTGATGAGCCACTGATAGGTAAACATGGTGTAATACAAATATGATGAGTAATATGAATTTGAAGAACATGAAATTGAAGGAAATGGGGTTTTATTGCGTTGTGATTTTAGTATCAATAACCACGGTAAAGAAAAGTGTTTCCAATTTTGACATGATAACACCATGTAACTGATAAAAAATGTGTTTATTGTACAGAAATTTGAAATAGTATTGATCCTAATAATATTAGCCATAATAATAAGAAAAAGAATAAATAAATCTTCTGACCGGGTTTCACCCTTGATACTACGTAGCTGCTTTTCATTTGAAAAATATAACAGAGTTTTTATAAATAAATTTTTTTTTTCGAGATCTCAAGTAGGTTGTTGTTACAATTCGAGCTTTCAACTGAGAACTAAGGTGAGATAGTTTGAGATTGTAAGGCTGCGATTGTAGCATTTTTTTCTGATAGTTCCCGTCTTAGCAGCTCATTTTCTTTTCTTAGTCGAATAATTTCTGCTTCCCAGCCTCCGACTCCAAATTCCTGAATTTTCAATGAAAAATGAAACATGGGCCTACTGTCACTTACGTTAACAAGCCGGTTCAGCTTCTGGAGTTGCGTTTTAATATCTTCTACTTCTGAGAGACCAACATCTAATTGTTTAGTTAGGTTTTTTGCGTCCGATTCTCTGAAAGAAACGTGGTCAGTGTTTAAAATTAATATCGATTCTACCTTTGTGGTTGAGAAGGTCCTTGATTTGTACTTTTTCTGAAAAGTAATGAAACATTGATAAGAAATTGCTTCAAACCTAATGAAGGAATTGAAAATAGGCGATAATAAGCAATCAATCATTCAACCAAACTATTTACACTGACAGAAAAATAAAATTAGTTCTACCGTCGCTGTTCTTGTATTACTTTCTCAATGTGAAACACTCGCTTTTCTCTCTTTCATGAATTCCACCCGTTATGCGCTCGCAAACATCGCATGAAAACAAGAGGGTGTCGGGCATTAAGAGCGTACTCGCGCGGGGTTCAAACATAATGTAAAGAAATGAAGAGACTTACGATTCATGAATTGTTGATCGATCTATCGAAACAATACTTTCGTTCATTTTTTGATGAATGGAAAGGCAGTCGATGGATGATGAATGAGAAAAAGTGTCGCCTACAAGCATCGGTTGATCTCTGAAATTATAGCATAATTTCTCTAAATTAAAATGTGTTTTATAAATACAACACACTACATGATGAGGCAAGAGAGAAATGAAGCGAATTTAGCAGTACTAAATCCATGAACAGAAGAATACTACGTCTCTCGTGGCATCAAGAAATGGGCATTTCAAGATGAGAAGTCTTGATAGAGTAATTTGATAGGTTTGCGAGTTTTGTCCCAAAGAAGTGCATGCAATAACGTACAAAATATCATCGTCAATCAATCCAGTATCTTGATGTGTTGGGTTGTTTGTCGTTGTTGCCTGGCTATGTTTGAGTTCTGAAATATCCAAGAAGGAGTTGAACGCGTGTGGTAATTGAATTGGAATAGAAGAAGCCTTTTCTTCTATTCTCCTCATTTCGTCTCTCGGATGTTCGTTAAACTCACTCGGTGACATTGAATTAGCATTAGCATCTAGCATTTCTTCAACAATCGTTTCAGTGAAGTGGCGGACACTCGGTCTTGGGCTTTTATTGCACCACTTCTCCAATGTAATTGGCAGATTCTCAACGAGTGGCGAATTTGCAACAACGGATGATTCGCCTTCTGCGAGGGGTGCTTTTCTGAAACAAAACAATTTTAAATTGTATATTGCTGTAATACCCACCTCTCCCATTTTTCGGAAACATGTTGGCGTCCAGTACTTGTTGTTTTTGGGTACAACGGCTTCTTCGAGCTCTCAAATGTTTTCAATGACAGAGAGCTTGATCAAAAACAAACCTTTTTCTCTTTTCTCAAAAATGACGGTGTCAACATTTTTCCAGCATTGCGAAGAGACCTGAGAATGCTGAATATGCAGAATACAAAATAAAACTACAATATGGGGAACACTTTCACAGCACAATTCAATGACAAGGAAAGGAAGAATATATTTACTATTCCACTCACTTTGACGCTAATTGCGATTTCTGTGTTTTTCGACTATTTTCAGTAGATGGTTGTTTCAACTCAATTATGTGCATTGGGTCAACGTTGTGCATGCATTTTATTGGTAATTGCGTTGGTTTGGTAGCTTTTGATGTGTTTGTCACACTGTTGCCAGAAGATGTTGACGTTGATTTGGCGATGCTTGTTACTATAGGGAACTGTTCTTTCGGAGGGCTCGGTGGAGTGAACACTGGATCAGGTCTTCTCGACGTCACATTGGAGGTGTAGTGGAGTGAAAGATCTCGGATAGAGGATGTTGTCCCTTCCGGTTCCTCCTCAATTGGTGAAGCCATCAACACGTCTAATCGTCTTGAAACAATTAAATCGTCTTGGACTTCTTCCGATGGTGTCAGGTTTGTATCCATTGGAATATCTTCATCCGGAGATGTTAATTCGCCAGATAATGTTGATCGTTTTTCTTCAAACAATTCAGCTTTGTCAGATTGGCTGCAATCCATATCACTGTGCAAGCGCGAACTCTGTGCATTATCATGTAGAAATTGGTGTCGTTTTTCTTCTTTTGGAGTTGTTGATCTTCGTCCGCCCATCACAAACAAATGTCGAGATTCAGGTGATACGGTCTGTCTCGCTGGTACATTAGGACTTTTTGATCTGTTATCATCATTCAAATCAACTTGGCAATCTATGGAACCTGGTAGAAAAACATTCTTTTTATTCGAAATTGATGTTATACCTGTTGTAAATTGTCTTTTCTGAGTGACTGGTGTAGTTGCAGTTATAGAATAAATATCTGATGAATTCAACTTAGCAGGCAGCTCTTCATCTTTCTTGTATGCAGATTCAATAGATTCGGTGTTATTTTTTTCACGCGATTCCTAGTTTGAAGATTGATTATTATCTAGAAGATTTATGAACTTACATATGGCTTATCCACAATTGAAAACGTCTGATACTTCCTCATTATGTTGGGTGTAGTTGTTGAGAGGACATATTTTTGATTGGACTGCGGTATTCGTTCGTCAAGGGACTTCTACAACTTTTAAATCTTCAGGAATTTCAAAAAGACGTGATTGATCATACCTGACGTAGTTTATCGTGTTTTCGTTCTCTGCTTCTCCCCCGGAACAAGTCTAACTGAAGTAACTTCAAATAACTATGCTTTTTCGAATCAGTTGATTCTGATCGTTTAATAGCGGCGTTCTTTAAGTCTTTTTTGAAGTTTAATGACGTGGTATTCCGCAGTCCTTTATTCTCCACAACGAAAGCTTGATATTTTCTAAAAGCTGTTGGGGTGGTAGCCGTCAAAATATACTTCTCAATAGGTTTATTTCGACTCTCAAAAGCTTTTCTTTTCCTCTCTTTCTCCTCTTCTTTTCTACGTCTCTCAGCGGGTGGCCCAACAGTAGCAAGTGGTTCCGTCAATTCTCCTTCCTCTATGTACGGATAATCGGGTGATTTCGGGCGATCTCTGATAGTAAAGGTGTGATGCCGTCGTAGTGTCTCAGGCGTTTTCATTAACATAACATATTTCGGGTTTGGCTGACAATAGTCCAATTTATTGCTCTCGGACCGACTCATCTTAGCTGTATGATTCACACTCTTTGCTTTTGCGATGTTATCTTCGTTTTCATTAATCTTGACTTCCTCCTCATTTGATTTAACGCCAATAGTAAACGCTCGATGTTTGCGAAGAACTTCTGGAGTTTTAACAGTTAAAATATATCTCTCCGGCGACACGAATCTTTCTGGTTCAGACTTTTGCTTCACAAGCTTCTCTGCTCTATGATTGATTTGCACAGCAGAGCTAGACTTCTCAATCCCTTTATTTGCCTCTTCTTTCTCAATTTCGATTGTTTCATTATTCTTTTCCCTTATGGTGAATGTGTGATGTCGCCGCAGCGCTTCAGGTGTTTTCATCATCAGCAAGAACTTCTCTGGCTGAGGGGTTTCATATTCATTTGGCAATGTCGGGCTAAGTTTTAGTTCGGTAAACTTCACAGTTTCCAAATTTGAGTACTGTATTTGGTCATCATCTTTTGTATCTTTGTCTTGTTCAAGGATGAAACTTTTTTCTTCAGAAGACTTTGTGTTTGTGTTTTTGTCGTCTATATTGCAAAATGTTTCACATGGAAGCGTATTATAGGATTCTAGAGCGTCGTCTCCCGAGTTCCCATTTTGGTCATTGATTACTGCCAAAATGTCATTTCCTTCTTCAACGAAGTCGCTTGTTGTGCATGGAATATCCGGACTAATGGATCTTTTTTGTCTAAAATTATAAGCATAACATATAATTCATGCATTTGATACAGTTACCCGGGATAAAGCTTGTCAAACTCTTTTGTCACAACCAAAACATCTTCTTCTAACTTGACCGAAACGTGTTCAACTATTGCAATTTCACTTTGTGGTATCAATCCATGATCACTTATATCCTCTATTTTATCATCATTCAGTGGTGTTGAACTTTTCGGAATGCAAACCTGAAGTTAAACCTTTTTTGTGTTAACTGTGAGTTTCGAATAAAATTGATATGATATCTAAGGAAATCAGTATGACATAGAATTCAACAACTCCGACATTTTCTGATATGATACATGGAATTTACCTTTGAAGTTGATTGCTTTGGTACTTCCATCGATGCTGATTTTATCACACGGTTCGCGTTCTGATCAATTCTTTTAGGTTTGGTTTTTGGCTGTCGGAATCTGTAATTAGTAAATTTAACATGGAACCGAACTTGATAACACATTGAAAACGAAACTGGATGTATGTGGCACAAATGAGCACAACATCACTGGCTTAAGAATAACGTATGTTTTATGGCATATAAGACTCTGCTCTTCTCAAATATATCATCGAAGCTTAGAGACAAGTCGGACGCCGTCTCCTTCTTTCTGCAGACCGAACAAGGCATATACGTTTGCCAAAAAACTTTTCTTTCTCTTCTTCTCCCTTCTTATAGCAGGAAGGGAATTGTTTTAGTCATCTTCAAATACACGGCGTTTTCAAAAACAATAATGGCTCCTTTCCGTAGTGGTCAAAAATAAGAAACGCATACATATATATATATGGATTTTTTATGAGTTATAAATATTATTACTAAATAATGTTTTAATATATATATGAAAATATATCAAGGAATAAGAGTACTCCTTCTGTAGCGGGCCAGTTTCAAGAGAAAAGAGATTCAAAAATTGATATTTTGTAACTAACCCAGCAAAGCTTTGACTCGTTTTTATATTTGATGTCGATGATGATGAAGCGCCGTCGTTCCTGCCAATTTTTGTGATTTTGCTCAACTTGCTTCGAACACTATGCGCAACATTCATCAATGGACTTCGAGGTGTCGTTGACATTCTTTTGTATTTGTCAGGCGACGAAGCTATCTAGAAAATGGAAATAAAACAGAAGTAAAAGCTAAAAAGACAGCATAGTGCATATTCTTGGTCTGTTGGGGGCGAGTGTAGCGCCGAACAATCAGGGAATGAAAGAGACAAACATGAAATTGAATGGTCCCCAGGGGTGACCAAATGTACGAAAAACATTAACTTATTTTATAACTACGGAAACCGTGAATGAAATTTTTTGGCTTACACTTGGATGAGAGGACAACTGGATTTAGAATTGTGTGAGAATTAAGAGTTTAATATGCAGAAATATTAAAATTACATTTGAATTGGTGTCCAGCCTATGAAAAATGTCAACCACATTTCGATTCTCAATAACAAGATCTTTGGTTGTCTCTACAGCTCGTTCCTTTTGTTGCTGTAATTTGTATAAGAAATTTGAATCATCAACTGAAAATCTCACAGTTTCTGATATCCTTGAAGCATGGCTCATTATCGACTCATTACTTTTGCTTTCCGGTATTGGAGGACACGCCCTATTCAATGGCGGACGACGACGAACACCCTAAGTAATGATATTTGTTGTTTTTAGTGTACATTTGATACCGTAAATATCTTTGCAGTTTGTTGCTCTGCTGCTGGACGATTAGAAGGGATAACCATAAGCGTTGTATGATTCCGTGGATATGGGTAGGACCCGGTTGAAGATGACCGAAGGATTGATTTGTTTCTGAAAAAAGAAAGCAACATTCAAAACGTAGATAGTTAGATAATTGTTTTTTATGAAACTAACTTTTGGGACTGCTGATCGGAAAATTGATGCATTATGTTTCTTGGCAACAGTGGAAATATGAAAAGAGAACAAACTGCGTTTTAATCTCAGAGAGCTTAAAGCGATTCACTTGTCATACTTTGCTCTTCCATTTCTTTTTTGCATGTTGAAAAAAGAGGAAATTTCGAAATTCATCTCAATGGAAAGTGCATGCAAATAACCAAAAATTTTGCTAGTGGTCATAAATTTATTCAAAGAAATTTATTAATATTCATGTCATTAATCATCATACTCACCTCCTCCATGACAGAAATAATGCAGAAATAGTCTCCATAATTATGTATCTCTACGAATGGAGAAGAAATAGAAGTTGTTACGTAGAAACAAGAGAGTATAGCCATGTAACGACAAAATTTCTGACAAGACGCAACGAAACCCGATATCCTAAAATGGCGGCTTGAACACCTTCCGGAATCAATATGGACGCGTGATGAACGACGAATAAAGAAAATGTTTGACTAAATGAAATGTTTGACTGTTGAAGACAACAAAAAAATATTACATATTTCCCAGAACATTCCCGAAACATAATTTTGAAATGCGAAAACTGTTTGCATACTGCTTCTTTAACCAATTTTTAAGTGCGCGGAATTCGTTCAGAATTTGGTTGGAATATTCCAGATTTATTTGAAACTACCAGTACCTAAATCCAGATATACCCGAACTTACCCGAACCAAAATTAGAGTAAATTCGGGTAGATCAGAGCCCAGTAAATCTGAAATATCTGAAATTTTGAAATCGGAACGACACGCTCGTCATGAACACTTTTTTCAAAACGATATTTATTTTTCGTTCTATTTCATATGCTCAATGCGAAAAAGGGTCGCTCATTCGTCTTTCATCGAGTTCTTCATATGGATATTTTGCATTTATATACAAAATGGGATGGCGTGTCTCCTTCTCCAATTAGGCATCTATTCAGATTTGGAAAATTCGTGAAATAAGGCGACTTTCATCTATATCAAGAAACAAAGAAATTAGGGTCTCAACAACGACAGTTGGTATGCTATATATGTTAGGTGTGAGAATGTTACGGAGTGTTGGCAAGAAAGAATAGGGAAAAGAGCAGAGTGCCAAAGAGAGTATGAATAAAATTCAGTACTCTGTCTCCGACTCAAAACGGCGCTCCGTTTTTGTGTGAATTATGCACAGCTTGTACTAAAAAGTTTTCTCTTTTACACCCATCCAGTTTGGGGGATCTTGTTATGCATTTTTCTGATATCAAGCGATTCTTCAAACGCACAAAGAATCTTAGTAATCTTTTGGGAATTGCATTTCATTTACTTCATACGATAACTCACCGTGACATTTCTACTCTCGATTGTCGGTTTCCCTGAGATGGGAAACAAGGCTCCGATGTGGATACTAAGAAGACATTTGGCTGAAAAATTCAGTACTTATATTAGTAGCAACGGAAATATTGGTAATAAACTATGGGTTCGTCTTCAAAAACAAAGACAAGTAAGTATCCTAGGAAATCATGACCAGGAAATTCGATATAACTCAACAATATTAAGCATACAAACAATCGAATGCAATAAAACGAGCAAAGGCATATAAAAACCGCACTATAGTAATCGGATATCTCTAGGGAGATATGAGAGGAATGGAAGACTTTTTTGCCATTCGTTTTCTTGAACAATTTGGTAACACCATTCGTGAAGGAAACGAAAAAGTGACACAAAAATCTATTCTCTTTCTTACTCTATTCAATTGTGAGCAGGCGTCGAAAGACTCCGCGCGAGCACATAAATCTTTCTTGAGCATGTGCCCATGTGCTAAAATGTCTCGAGAGCTGCATAAGCAGGAGATTGAAAATGAGGGGCGGAAAGAAGTAGTAGACGCAAAGGCAAGTTAGACATTTGTCCCCCTTCCCTACGTGAACACGCATGACAATATTGATCATTAGAGAAACGCAAATTAGCTGCCCAAAAATGGAAAGAGTGACATTAAAAGAAGGAGTAAGAGCGAACAAAAGTTAAGGATTTCTCATATGTTTTTTGGCGTTTCTATGATTTCTATAAGTCTATTGATAAACTAACAAATATGAGAAAAGCACACATGAGTACTATGCTCACCTACCATGAAGTAATTCCGGGTTTGGTGAGGGAGAAGACGTTCATTCAGGCAACTCATTGCTCATTTAGCAATTGAAAAACATGAGCTCGGAATCTATTTGTTCCTGCCGTAGGTTTCCTGAATATACTATTCAATTTTTGATGCAAGTTTAACAAGAAAATAAAAATGGAGCCAAGCTGTGAGAAGGGAATATAAGTGAGGTGGTAAGAAAGCTTGTGAAGAGTTTAGTTGAGAAGAAACGAGCTCAGCCATAATGTAATTCAATATTGACGACGTCGTGATGCTTCAATGGCTATCCACTTAGGGAAGGAAAAGTTGAGCGAGACTTAGATTTTCGAACAAATCCGATGAATTGTGTATCTTTAATTTTAAGATAGATTTGCATCAGTGTGAACCAAGTTAAAATCACTGTCATCTCAAGAACTTACTGGTGTAATTCTCTGTTGATATCCCACGATACTAGTATGGGAGAAGAACTTGTTAGGTTCAACTCTCCATCCTAGGTATCTTCCATGTTTCCAGTTTCAGCTGAAACAAAAGTAGGAAGTTGAATAGTTTTTATTTATTTGCATGTAAAAATCCATATTGACTCAATCATATTCAATTAAGATTTTTGCATTGTTTTTAAACAATAAAAGAGAGGCATCCCTGCTAAAATTTCATTGTAGTTTTCGCATGTACCGACGTTTGAGCCAGTTTTTGATCATACAGTTTCATTATAGCTGCAATTCTCGTTCAGAGTGATGTTTTCTTCCAACAAACAAGGTACATTCGAATCTCGATTGTCGTAATATTCTACCGATTGATCTCGAATAAATTATTTTGCCATCGATTCAAAAAACAAAGTTCGCGTCTTCAAATTCAAACAAAACGTCAATTTCCCGGTAAAATCGATGAAAAAAAAGCATGAAAAAACATAAAAATAGGCATAGAAGGATACCAAAACAAAAAAATGCTTTCCCGATTTTTTGAAATATCAAAAATATCATAATATTCAGGCAATTCTAATGATTTCACTGGTGTACTGTTGCTAGCATTGGATGAGAAATTCCATAGAATCAATAATCTATTGGGATATTTATACATTGATATATGAGATCTATGATTATAGATATTCATAGATTGTTATGAATAACATCCATAGAACTCATAAACAATAGCTGTAAGCAAAGTAGATCTATGCAATTGTTGTTCAAATCAAAGGTGACCGCATATATATTTTTTGTTGTGAATAACAGTTACGGAATCCGTGATGATATTCTCCACGCACCTTTCTATGCATAGATCTATACCATTTACAGATAAAGTATCATGACTTTCACTCAATTCGAAAATTCCCAGTGGGCATACTGTAACTAAATGGGTGTACTGTAGCTAGCATTGGACGAGAATATTCATAAATCAACGATTTATTGGTTTTAAAGGAAGAGGGAGCATCAGATACATCAGAATAACAACATTTCGAGTTACAACTCGATATAATTGGACAAATCTGGTTGAAAACTTCTGGGGCACAAAAATCTGTGAGTTATCAAACCACATCTAACGGAAAATGATAAAATGATAAGGATGATATTTGGATCGACAAATCACTAAAGTAACTATACTGCGGAACTGTCGGTGAAGCAAAAAGAAGGAATAGAAGGATGGAAATATGAAGTATGAGGATCATGGTTGGAATGGAGGTGGAAGTTATGCATCAATATAAATACACCCATCGGGTTGAACCACAAATGCCGCCATATTTAATGGTTCCGAGGAATTTTGCTTGTTATAGTCTGTTCAGATAAGTTACTGACCAGAGTTGGCCGGAATGACATTTTTGAAAATCCGGAATCCGGAAGTCGGAATAATATTTTTTAAACGGAATCCGGAATACGGAATTCCGGCCAACTCTGTTATTGACCACTTCAGTCTCGATTGTTACTATATCATTAATCTCAAATTGTGCAATGCTTGGTTATAGACCTACGTACTTCATTACTTTTGTTCTCAATCACTCAGCTTCGACGGTATGAAGCAGGGATAGTTCTGTATCTTTCAGCAACCGTAGTAACAACATTTCCAGACTATACTTAATGAAAAAACATAATCGAGTCTTGAAATATTTCACAAAAATCAAAGTCGGGGATGGCACATATTCATTGTGCGCACTGTATTTTGTACGGGTGAAGATAAAGATAAAAGAATTACTAGCTGCAATTGTTTCATTAAAGGTTGGAAATGAATAATTGGACATTCAAAATTAGTTGGAAGTTCAAAAAATCGAAAATTAATAAAACAATGCCGATTAATGTTACAACAACGGTCACATTTTGAAAAAAAAAGTGGAAGCGAAATTTCTTATCAATAGGATATATAATAATCAACGAGGAGTGAAGTTTGGAGGAGGGTAATTGGCTAAGTAAAACTGCATATTGTGTTGATCAGTTTGCTGTGGCAACATGACATATTGCTGAGTTCCGACTTGCGATAAAGGCGGTGGGGGAGCTAGGAAGTTCGGAGGTGGTACAGTCTGAAAACAATCGTTTTACATTTCAGATCGATTATTTATCGTACGGTGTCGAATGAGTACTTCACTTGTGACACAGATGGAGGGTGTGTCATCGTAGTCGGAATCGGATGGTAAACGGTTGACTGTTGTGTACCGGAAGACTTATCGTTTATCGATTGTTTCCTACTAGAAGAAGATGTTGGCACTTCAATTGGGCAATTTGTTTCAGACTTTTCTTTCTGTAAAATGGTTGATCGATTATATACGACGTGATTCTTACCGATGAACAAGCGTTAACAGCAGCTGAAAATGTTGATGTAATATTATCAAGAGTTTTTGGATCCTTGTCAAATATAACGTTATGGGCGGCAGTATTAAAGTGTTCGCCGTTATTGAGGTTATCAGTATTGATAGTGTCGTTTATTGGAGCACCATCTTTCACAGGTGAGAAATTGCCAACAGTTGACGAGAAAGTTGTATGAGTGATGTTCATCTTATAATAGAAAATTTTTAAAAAGTTTCGGATAACAATATCATACCACACGATTGATCGGAGAAATATGGGTTTGAATCGTAGAGGACGGAGGCCCACTGCTTAATGACTTATTACTATATTGATTCCCGCCATGATGATGTGTGTGGGTTGTGACTGATAAGTTGTTATAATGATGCTGTTGCCCACCTCTCCTTCGATTATTAGTAACAAGCCACGGACGACATTCAGTGTTCATTCTGAAAAAAATCAACAATACGATACCACACACAAACAACGCACTTCTGAACTCTTTCAAAAGCCAAATGCTCATGTGGCGTCGGTGGATCAATGAAAATTATTTCTTCGAACGGATCTGATTCCATGTTGGGAATTGACATTGCCGCTTTGTGCTGCATTAAAGCATCCGTATCGATTTTTTCATTTTCATCATGCTCTTGTTTCAGTAGTCTTTTCAAATGAGTTTCTTCGTCTGGCACAAAGATCATACACTGAAAGAAATATAATTGAAAAGTTATATCATTAAACCTCACTTTTCTGTTGAATTCTTCGAACGCAGCAAGCTTCCGTTTACGTTTCTCGTTGATGCAATTCGCCATGTCTAACACATAGTTTTTACGACGTCTTGGAGCTAATAAAATGAGCCGAGCCATAGACTTTCCAATGATACCCCTCAAGAAATCAGGTCTCTTGAGTGTCGGCAAACGGATTCGAGCCACTCCATTCACTCTCATTGCATCCATTACAACATCGGCAGAAATTACTGTCCAATTCTCGTGGGGATGTTCAGCCAAATATCGCCTAACCCAAGTTGTCTTTCCAACACCAGGGAGTCCGACGGTCATTAACACAGTACAATCCTTCTTCGATTCCGGAGCTGTTCGTGTGCGAATTAAATCTTTTTTGTCAATTTCTGTGAGGAACTTCCAATCTCGAGAATCGCTCCTTAATTTTTATCGGTAAACAGAAAAGCGATTTTGGAAAATAAACATACAAGCTCCATTTTGAGGCACTATCCTGTCCCATATTGACATTGACATTTGTGTTTTTTACACAGATTGTCGGAAAAATTACATCTCCTTCTTGAAAGATGACATTGTTGAATGCAATACCCAAGCTTTCTCCGTTTTTGAAATATTCAAGGTTGCCGGTAGCGAAATCCTTCAACACTAGTATTAAGATAACTTTTCAACTTTGAAATTTACCATTACACTGGTGATCACATCTCCGATAGCAAAACCAGAACCAAAATCATAAAAATGATTGTTGGTAGCTTTTTTCCCAGAACTAGAAATACACCAAGTGCCGGTATACTCTCCTAGCTGAAAATTATTGTAATGCCAGTGCCGGATAAAAATATCACATTACCACAAGAGGTGCTGAGTTTAGAGAAAATCCGACACGAACATCGCCGGCTTCCATCAGAAAGTCGGTTGGTAGATGTTGAATCGATTGTACTGACTCAATCTGCGATGAGAAGTTAAAAATCGTATACAGATTCAAAGTTACCTCAATCTGAAATCCGATTTTCCCCATCTTGTTTCGTTCTTCTGTACTTAGTGGAGCTTTCATACCAAAATTACTACGAACACCTCCCCACATAAGAGCAAGACCGTCTTGAGAGAAAGGTTCAATTTGCCAAATGTCATTCTCCGAACTTTTGACATGAATGTCAGCGTTGTCTGGAACCGAGTATAAGATTAAGTTTAACAAAGTACATGAAAAACGACAAAAAGAACATTGAAAGGACATTGAGTGTATTGATCGGATCGAACCGAGTTTTAAAAAGTCATTAGACCGATAAGAAAATTTTCATTAATTTTTCGTAAATTGAATACAAGTTTCTTACAATAATCAAGCTCCACAGTTTCGATGTCGGCTGGAATTCGCTCCTCGTCTGGAACTTGTACAGCATTCTTCTTATCTTTCTTCTTAGCGGATTTGATTCCGGCGGCAATCTAAAAACGATACCAGTAATTACTCGAGAAAAGCATATACCTCGTAAAGCTCGTTCTCATCTACTTCTGGAACTGGATCTCCGTGATAGTAAACTTCTTCTTGGCCTTCATTTTTTGGATTACAATCGTCATTCTCTTCTTCTTCGCACATCATTTGACAATAAGTCCCTGCCGGGTTATCGTCATCGTTTTTCTCGCTTGTCAATGATTGAAGTACAGGCAGTGCCAATTTGAGCAAATCTCGTGGGTCATGCCTATAGATTTTAATATCAGCTAACATTCACCATTTTAAAAACCCATTTCTTTAACATAATTTCGATAACAATAAATTCTAATTTTCCGATTACGCTGTCACACTTTTAAAACCTACTTTAATGAAAGCATATTGTCATCGTCTTCATTTTCATCATGTAAACGTCCAATATCCGAATCACTTTCTCCTTCTTCATTCTGAATGCTCTCCTCCTCCTCCAAATATTCATCGTCATGGTCCTGAAAAATTTGATACTCACAGTAAAAATGAAACGCTAAAACTTACCTTATTAGTAGGAACATATTCGTATACTGTTGAAACCTCAATTGGTGCGTCTTCTAATGGGTCATATTCTTCTTCAGAATCTTTTGACAAAGCCATTCGCGTTTTGATTCCCTGTAGGGTAGTTTCCATTGTTTTTCTTTGCCCAATGTTCGGATCTGTTTCATCACATTTTATTCCCAATGTCTCGCTTCTCGTTGGCACAGTTATTTCACGAATGACAAAATCATTTTGAACTTCCACACTTTCCGAAGTCTCGGTATGAGCGCGGTCGGTTGAATCGTTCGGTTGAAGTGTGACTGAATCTTTATGGAGTACAGACTCCTCCAGCAATCTTGTGGAACTAAAAAAAAGGTTTGAAAGTCGAAATTTCACGGAGTGATGATGAAAAATTGTAAACTTACTTAGATGAAACTTCTGAAGTGGCAACCGATATATTTTTGACTGCCTCGTTATCTTCCACTGAAAACAGCTCACGGATCCTTTGTTTCAAATCATTGTTCTGACTTGGAAGTTTCTTCGGAGGAGGAGGTGGTGGCGGTGGCAGAGGAGAAGAGCACTTTCGTGGGGCACTCGATGTCGCGGGCAATATCGGCGGTGGGGCAGGTGGTGCCTGGAAGTTGACCGTACGGTATAATACTGCAGAATACTTTAAAACTACCACGTTTGCCAAAAGCAAGAAATCAGAAGGTGGTTGGTCGAATCTTGATTTTCTTTTCATAGGAGGAGGTGGCGGAGGAGGAGGGGGAGGAAGGATATTCGAGATGGCACTTCCAGAAAATGGTGGCGGTAAAGTACTTGAGAACTGATGAGTCGTCAAAGAAGGGGCTGGGAAGAAAAACAGTGGCCGTACTGAAGTTGAATGAGATTGCTTTGTATCACATATGTCTGTAAAAGGTTGGTTTTTATTGGTTGAAGATAATTTTTCACCGTTATTGCGACAAGATTGAATTATTACTTTTGATGCATCAGATCCTCCCTTTGCCCTGGGAACGTCTTTCGGTTCGTAACCTGCAACAGCAGTGTTTTAAAGATAATTAGACGTGAAATGAATACTTGATGTAGATTTTTCCGAATCAGTCTTCTTGGTCATTGACGAAGTCATGAGTGCAGTAATAGAATCAATCGTAGAATCACTTTTAACTTTTTTTTTCGATTGTTCGAGTTTCTCATTGTCTTTGATTTTTGTGACTTCCTGTTTGATTGGTTGTTTCGGAAGATCTTTTTTATGCTGAAACACAGTTTTTAGCGGAAGATAAAAAGATAATTCAATACCTCTGCCATCGTTTCTGCCCATTTAGTTTTCCATGAGAGGGGTTTCGGCGTTGGTTTCGGCATAGGTTTAGGCATTGATTTCGGCTTTTTTGGAATCGATTCACTTTTCTCGTTGTGTGAACTCTTTAATAATGTATGTTGATGCAATGGTATTCTAATATCAACCTTACGTTCAGACTGCATGACAACTCTCTTGCTCTTTTCGCCGGTACATTTTTAACGATAGGCGTTCTTTCTATTTTAATCTCTTCCTCTTTTTCCAGCTTTTTCACAAATTTCTCATACGAATCTTCAATTTCTCCACTTTTTTCATTTTGTTGTCTCTTATCATTATCCTCTGTTGTTAGTATTTCTGGTTTACACACAATGTCTTCAACAGTCTTTTCTGACTTTTTCAAATTGTCATTCGATTGTTCCTGTTGCTCTGATTCTATGAGCCTAACACTTTTTTTACGAGTTCTTTTTGAAGGGCTCTCATCTAAAGATGGGGCAGGAGCCGTGACTACTCTTTCATTCATATCTGTTTCATTGGAGGCAAATGACACGGAGAGCTTCTGAAAAAAAAGTTGACTTTGATAAATAAATTGTGTGCTAACTTTTTTTGATTGGCAACTTTTGCGTTTTCTAGGAGTTGAAGGTTTTGCAGATTCTAAGACTTCATCGTCCGTCATAATTTCGGTTTTAACCTGAAAAAGATTAAGATAGTTGCGGTTTAGACAAGTAATTATGGGGTTTTCAAGCTTTCTAGCCGATTTTGTGCTTAATTTGAACAAAGAGGCAGTTTTCGAAGGAGTAATATGAGTATATTAGTAGTTTGTTTTTTATAACTTTTTAATTTTTTATTTTCTTAAGAAACCCGGCCAGTTTTTTTAAAAACTTTTGAGCAAGACAAATGAAACAGTTGCTAACTACGGTTCACTTAAGTATCATAATTTGATGAAAAGAAACTTTCATTGTTTATAAACTTTTTGTTTCGAAGAGTAAAACGTACAGTTGCTTGATTGTCCATTAATACTGAACCATGTTCATCGGAGCATGCCACCATAACCGGCCCAGCTACGGAACCTTCATCAGTTGTAGAGCATGATTCTTCTACTTCACCAGCTTCTGTTGTAACGTCTAGGTCTTCCACCTTGACAATCACATCTTTCGCAGTTTTCTTATTTTTTGTTTCCGGTTTGGACTTTTTCTAAACAAAAATAATACGGTTTCTGAACAATTCTATTACCTGAGGAGGAGATGTGACTGTTTTTGCAGGTGTCTGAACGGTTGAATCGGCGGCTCCATTTATTATGAAACTATGAAGGCGCTCTGCCAGAATATTTTTGTTCCCTGTTACATCTAGGTGACGATCAGATAGTTCCTGCAAATTATTTCGTCGACTGTAGAGGATAGAAGTTAAATACCTGGATCAAACGTTTTCTATCCAGCAGGAAAATTGTAGATACGTTTAATGTACTTGCATTTGTACCACTTCGCCTTGAGACACGTGATGACATTTTCACGGATCTGAAATAAATTCATATACGAAATTATTATATGAAACATAAAACAAAGAAGTCAGCAATAAGAAAAAAATGAATAGCCATGGACATAATGAAGGCTTTCAGAAGATTAGTCAAGGGAAGTGGCGTAGTCCAAAAAAACTTGAGAACATTTTTTAAAATGTATCCAATATTATGATACGATTCAACTGGCCAGAAACGAAAAGATTCACTTTTTGTCTATAGATATTTCGAATATATCACGAGAAGAGGAATAGGTTGTGCAAGTTGACGCATGCTTGTTGGCGCATTACACGACGTTGGCGCACTTCGCGGCATGCTGTACAGCGCTGTATAGAGCAACGTAGTCCGATGCCTGCGGAAACTTTTGAATTGTTCTCACGCCTGTTCGGCGACGGCAATAAGGGATAGCTCTATGACTATCTCTTTTATGAGGATTTCAGTAATATTTCAGGTGTATTGTTAATTTATTCAATCGCAAAATAATTTCAACCAAATAAATTGCAAGCCTATTCGGATCTCTCTAAATATTTAGACGTACAACCAAAATATCTTAACGGATTATCTTGAAATTCTCAATTTTTTCTTAGAAAATCAATATAGTCTTAAACTAACTTCCAAATTTTTACAAATTACAACCTGGTATTTCACTTCCAAGAAAAAACAACTCAGGTTCACAACTCGAGTCTCTAGTTCCGAAAAATTTAAATGCTTGATACACGATCAAACATGGATGATGAATTTTTTGATTTCTATATTGTAATTAATACATTGAGAATAAGAATTCCATTATTCCAGCTGCAAGAATAAGAATCTGAATATAAAAAACATTCCAATATAAATTCATTTCAAGAATAATTTGCAATAACAAAACAAAGTTAAATCTTATTGAAAGCAACGATGTCAACGGATTGCACATGATCTTCGAAGTCCCCTTGAATTTTCTCGATAAGGTCGTCGACTGAAACTTTCAAATCCTCAACAACGCAGATGATTTGCAGTTTCTTGATTCCTGTAAGCTTTGATAATAGAACCGTTCTTGATCTCATAAGATATACCGTATCCGATAGCGATCAGCTTTCCACCTCCCCAGACAAGACCATCCAGTTCGATACTGCGTACTAGTTTCTCCATTTCACCCAAATCAGTTTCATCATCCCATGGCTTCACATCGAGAATGATTGAAGATTTGGCAATGGGGCCTTGCTAAAATCAAAAAATAAAATTCCGCTAAAAACATTATATATTTACCTTTTGAGATTTCTTTTCGGCGTATGCCTTAAGTCTTTCCTCGACGATCTTCTTCTTCTCCTCATCTTCCTCATCATCGGATCCGAACAAGTCGAAATCGTCGTCTTGAGCATCTCCAGCTGTTGCAACTTCTTCTTTTGTAGAAGCGGAAACGACCTGAAAGTTTTCAAATATGAGGAAATATACCAATTCGAGATTAAAACAAAAGAAAAATCTTTTTCATTCCAGTTTAATCATCAAAATCAACTTTTAAGTTAAAACAAATGGCAATCTATCTCTTATAATTATTTCGTTGATTTCCATTCTCAATTCTTCTTGCATTTCGCGACAATGGGTTTTTCCAAGAGGGTATTTCACTCCCTGCCAAAAGATTCGATAAATTCTGTTTGCCCACAATGTTCCAGGGCACATTGATCGCAGTTCTGGTATTTCAATTATATCAGAAGACAACGCTCCGGTTAGAATTTTCATCAACGCCATGATTACTGTCTCATCACTCTCGACATTTCCTTTGAAAAGAATGGATAGATCTTGGGTGTAATAAGGACGATAGTAGTTATATTTAGCAATGGTCCTCTGTGGTTCAGCATTCCGCAAATCACTGAGTTGTTTCCTGGGTATGTAAAATTTCTTGAAAACTAGCGTTAATGCATCCTTATTGTTGAATCCACGGCACGTCTCTTTATAACCTGACGCTTTGTAACTTTCATACACACTAGGATTGAAAATTTGAGCTTCATGTAAATAAAATCCATTTTCCGATGCTATGTAAATCGCTTGCCAAGAGTCCTTTTTATGTAACGGTAATTTTGCACACATTGGAATCTTCACATATTCAAGTCCTGATTGTCCGGAAGCCAATCGTAGATGAAATTCCGAGAACTCATTCATCACATTTCTCAGGCTTTTGAAAACATTGCGCAACAATTCTTTACTTCGTCGAAGATTACTTTTCCCTCCAGGATGCGGAAAGTTCATAATAATTTTTGTGAACATCGATTTCCACTCTTTCGGTAAGTCGGTCGCATCAATACTGAACAGTACTACAGCATTGTCCAATTTCCTCAGCGACTCTAAAGTGGATATTGCGCCGTACTTCTTCATAAAGTCTATTTCGGTGTCGAAGACAGTGCAAAAAACAGTATCGAGTGATGAAGAAGTTAAAGCGAAATCGAGTGAGAACGACAAATTTCCATCTCCAAGTATCAAAACAGTATTAAGTACCTTTCCATCTCTCAAGGAAGCAAGTTGTAATTGAAGATCTTTGACAAGGCTTGTGAGATCTTGAACCTGTTTCACGAGGTTGTTGTGGTCATTCTTGAGCGAAGTAAATGCAGTATCTGAATAGATTGTTGTTTAACAGAAATACAATATCTTCATCACCGTTGGTACATCCCTCTCCGTCGAGAGCTTTACTGACGATAGTCTTGGCATTGTTGATAGCACCTTGTACCTCGTTACCTCCTTTGCCTGTAAGAAATGCCATGAATGTAATTATTTTCGTCTCTCGAAGGGGAAAAATAACGATAAAAAAGACATACCACATTTCGACTTCTTCTCGCACTTTTTCTCGCAAGAAGATCCAGCTGTGAAATCAGAGAGAACTCTCTTCGAATTATATTTCAATTGCTCTCCGAAAGATACTTCCAAACCACTTGCATGAAAGTTTTTCACCTCAGAAAGAAGACCTTCGATGGACATTTTACCCTTAAACTCAATTTTAACTCGGAAACAAAATTATATCTTCAACGAAATAAAAAAATCATTGATTAAATACATGATATATCGCAGCTTGCAACATTTTTTGAAAAATTCTAGCTATTTAGAAAAATAGGATTCGAATCTAATGACGAACAAAACTCCTGCAGTGCTTTCGCTTCGAGACCACAAACGATATTGAACACATGCGCCTTTACTTATGTTATACAAATCTTATTAATTTCACATTAATTTTTCACTTTAATTCCAAGTTAATCATGTCAGCTTAAAATTGCGAGCACTTTATAAATTTTTATGAATAAAATTCTAGTAAAATATAAATTCATATAAAAATTTCAACACATTCATTGAAGATATTTCCCGAAGTGTGTATTGTGAGTTTGAGAAAATATTGCAACAATCGAAAATTAATTTTCATCAGAGTCGTCCTGATTGTCTACTGTATGGGTGATTATTTCTCCCTGTAAAAAGTTGTTTTGCGATGCAAAAAATCATTGTAAACATACGTCGATACTTCGACTTTTGAGTAGTCCAACTGTAAATGCGTCTAAAAATTCATTCTTAACCATTGCCGAGTGAATAATTCTCAAACAGCTCTCACTCTCTGCCCGAAGCTCGGGAAACGATTTTAACAAACTAATACACTTTGTTGTCTGAAAATAGCATCTCGGTAAATAGTTTTCTTTCCACAATACCTTTGCGTATGTTCCGATTGATTGCAAAACTCGGTTTCCTTGTTGTACAGATGATAAAATACGTTCAATTGATTGATTATTTAAATCAAAATCGGATTTCTTGTTTATATTGTTCAGTGAATCCATAAAACTACTGAAAAATATAAAATATCAACTCGAATCGAGAGCAAAAGTTCACCTTTTTTTAGATACTGATATCAGAAATTTTTTTCCTTCTTTGATCGCTGACGAAAGAACAACAACAGTTCGAATATTGTTGACTCGTAACAGTAGGCAAAGAATTAGGAAACAAGTGGACGCTTTTTCCCAGCATATTAAAGCCTATAACACACAGAAAAGTGAAATTTTGTGAAATGATATATTTAACAGACATCTTTTTCAGTGATCAAACCACGCTCGACAGCCATAGAAGACATTTGTTTACTGAGCACACATTCGTTTAAATTCGAGAACAATGTTTTGAAAATTACAGAAAATGTTGACCTGAAACAATTTTTGAACTTGAAAACATAAACAAACAAATTACTTATTGATACAACTATAATCAGCTTTTTGATCCTCAGTTTGCAACATATCATCTTCCGATCTTTGGGTAAGAACACACGACTTTCTTTTTTCATCTTCAGGGACCTGAAGGAATATCTAGTACATGTATCTCCAATTAACCATACCAATTGAACTACTTTGTTTGTAAGTATCCATTGCATAGCGGAGATTCTATCTTTTTCTTTTCTAAGCTTTATGTAAATTTCTAGAATATCTCGGACTGCGGCGTTCAACTTTGCTCCTTTCCTCCAAACTTCGTCAACCGATCCCCAGTTTTTTTTCAAATATGCGAGAGCATACTTCGCTGAAATGGGTCTTTGAGGATATATTCAAGAAATTGATAAAAACCCATTTCACGGCGCAGTGTTGTTTCTTCAATATTAATCTTCATGAAAAGGGCCAATAGTGAAACAGCGAAATTTGGTGTCGGAGCGAATTCGGCGTTTCTGACTAAAAAGCTCCCTATTATGTGTTTGACATCCTCGATATCGACTGTCAAATTGTCCTGATTATGCGTTTATATATGTTTACTTCATGAAAATGAAATACCGAATCAATAAGTTCCTTTGCGACCAAACGAATAATAGTTTCTTTTCTCTCTTCTTTTTCAATGTTCTTCAACTTGCGGTCATGAACTTCTCTAAAGATAGAAAATTATAAGTTTTAAATATTGAAAACAACTACCTGCTCAAAAGAAAATTAAGGATTTCTAAGCTTGTTCGACCAAGCTTTTCCATGCTGTTTTGTAATTGTATAATTTCCTCCGAGTCCTCATCACGCACAGTTGAGAAATAATTGAAGACATTTTTGATAATTTTTCCGATAGTTCTTGCTGCTTTTTTGAAACAGAACCAATCAACGACCGAGTCATTATCAGACCACTTATTCGAGATAGAATTCGATTTTGATTTGTCCGATGTTGATGTTTTTCCGATAAGTTTCTCATGTTTCCTGTTTCGTTCAGATATAATTTTATCATGTATATATCTATGAAGTTCTTCACACAAATAAAGCTTACAGATCAGTTTGTTTTCAGTCAACTAAAAATGAGTTTTGGAAACGAAAAATTTAGATAAACCTACATTGATCAAATGAATAATTGGGCGTAATTTGAAAGCTATCAAAACTGATTTTATTGAAAACGACAACTGAGTTTCACATTTAACATTCTTTTTCGAAGATCTTGTCTGGAAAAGTCATACTAATTAAGCTCTGTTATGATGAAAGTACCTCGGGATTAGAGTGAAGAGCATCGCGGTTGTTGTCGGTAGATCCCTTCGTATTTCTTTTCGATTTTGGCTCGGTTGAACAAGTTGACGAAATTTTCGTAGTGTTTTGAAAATCAAACTGTGGAATTTTCCAACAATCTTCCACCTTGATGGACTCAGCCAATTTTTTTTCACAGTCCAACATGCGATAGAATATCCTTGTCACGTTTTTCTTCGCCAGATCTGTATTGATGAATTCGTCAGAGCATACCGTGACGAATGCATTGAGTAAAGTTCTACACCATTGAATCGTGAAATACAAATTCGCTGATAAACTATCAATGTCATCAGTATCCTCGATAGCTACGTCACTTTCTTAACAATTTTAGGATGTAAAAGCATATATAACTTTGAACTTACCCAATACGAAGCCGAGTTCTTTTATTACGCCTACAGCATAAGATGACTCGTGTGAATCAAAATCTTCTTCGTTCCAACGTAACTTGATTTTGACAAATTCCTTTAAAAAACATTCAACCATACTTAATATAATTTTTCTCACCATAATAAGATTAAACATTGGAATAACTTCGCATTGCCTTTCTAGATTCCATTCCAAAACATGCTTCTCTTGTCCAGAATCACTGTTTTTAATGAATAGATTTTTGAATTCCTCAAGGAGATTTTTCGACCATTCCCTCTGTAATATCAAGAATATCTTTGTCGAGAAGCGTCTGACCTACCAGAAAACGAACATCGTTCAACTTTTCACAATCTTTGAGCATTTGTTTCATGTGTTGAAAAAATGCTCCTTTGAGCTTAGATGAGTTTTTGATGACATTCTCAATTCTTTCGACGTTTTTATGAATCAAACATTCCTGTTCCTCGGTATGTCTAAATCAATTTGGTGAACAAAGAACAAAAAACATCGTGCCAAATCCGAACTGATTCAAAAAGTTACCTCTTGGCAAGATCGGATTGCATTTTCATAATAATTGCGACGATTCCCAAGAATTTATCGTTTTCACTGACAGACAGAAGAAAGCGGTTAATAATTTCATCAAAATCAAGCTGTAAATTTTAGTGTAAAATTGATATTGTACATATGTGAAAACCGTATGCTCTTTTCTATTTATTTCTGATATCTTCAAAAGCACTCGGAATAAACGTTTGATGTTTGGCAGACTTAGTACAGAGACCCATTCGATACATTCCTAAAATATATTTATTTTAGAAAATTATTTTTTTAAAGAATAATGTAGACTATTATTTCAACTTGAGCTGAGTAGCAGTTGAGTTGCAAGCGAAAAAATTGTTTATCTATTAGATATATGATTCCCTCTGTTTTCGTATTATACTCTCCATGACAACATATTGCAGACTCTTTTAAACAGACAGAAACAGTACGCAAACACTTCATCATTCAATCAGACGAATAAGCGACGTTGCACTAATAAACATCACAATATATTTCGTAATATGGCATACATCGATAAAGGTCCGTTTTGAACAGATTTTCAGCGTTAATTTACTTATTACTCATTCAGATGGGAACGTTTGTGAAGGGAAACAAAGAGGATTTTTCGATATTATAAAAACATTTTTTGCGTTCATACTTTTCTTGTAAGAATGAGAGCTTAAATTATAAACTTTTTACTTATTCAGTTTTCAATCCTTGCTTGGATTGTCATCAGCAAAAGACAGAAAAGCCGATTCAACAGATTACCGAAACATAGTGCGCGGCGGAGGAGGTTCAAATGGAGCATATAGAAGAGGTGGAGATGGTATGCGTCGAGACATTGGGCGTCTCCAAGATCAATCGGGTATCGCACCGCCACCGATGGGAGGTGGTTGTTGCGGGGGTGGAAGGTATAATTTAGCTAGATTTACAGCTTTAGTAACAATTTTTCAGCTGCTCTTAGGCTTTGGTAACATGATGAAATTGACTTCTTTTTTTGTTTAAAATAAACCTGAACATTTTCCACGAAAGGCACAATTGTTTTCACATTCGTATCGATCACTCTGCAAAGAACTTCTAGAACAGCTTCGCACTCTTCTTCGTTCGTCGAAAAATGTTTGACGAGCTCCGCAAATATTAGCTGTAAGTGATATATACTCGTGCCTTGAATAACTGTCTTACTTCTCTTTGAGGTTTTTCTAAACCAATGAACATCCTCTCATATATGTTAATACCCATGACTCTACTATTAGATTCTGTAGACCAAACACATTGACGTGCTATGTAAATCATTGACTTGATATGAGCATTTGCAAACTGAACATGTTCTGGTGAATTTGATATGATAGAGAAGGACATACCTTTTTCATGGTAATGATGAAGCCAATGGCTCTCAGAAAATTTGAAGCTGCAGAACTAGAAATGTTCGAAAAAATTGCATTGATCGGTGCCAATACTGTGGAAGGGCAACTATCAGATGATATAATACATATCATGAACATCAAATTGAATGTATTTATCGCTTCGATCTGTAGTATATCAAAAACAATTATCAAGCTTGATATCAAGTTGGAAAATTACCGGATCGTCTTCTTCGGCGTCATTCTTCTCCTCGTTACACGTTTTGTCGCAAATATTCTCATCTTTTATCGGAACGAGCACTTTTTTAAGATTTACAATGTGAGACGAAACATACTTCCACACCTGAAGAACAAATTGTTTTTTTTAACAACTGAAAAAAAAAACTTTTCTGTCTAAATATAAAAATTGTTGAAAGTGCGCAAACATGTCATAAGCAATAAGATCCAAGTTCCACGTCTCAGAGCCAGTTTGAGAGCTCAGAATGTTTTCCAGTTTTAAAAACTTAGCACAATCATTAAGGAAGTCTTGTATATTTTTTTCATTTGAATCATTTTTCTGACTCGCTGAAACCAAGAGAGTTCCCAAAGCAAAATTAATAGCAGCTGGTAGTGATGTTGGACTTAACTTCATGGAATTTCGACAGACATTTTCACGAATCTGAAACTTATATGTTTTTCATTGATACATCCCAAAAAATTACCTTTTTCGAAACAACACTATCAGTTCGTAAAATTCGCAACGTTTCCAATGTTGTAGTTTGAAAACTGTCGATATCTTGAATAGAATCCGATCCCAATAACAGATCATTTAAGCGTACTGCAGCATCTTGTTGAAGTCCGAAATCGGAGAAAATCTAAATTGAATAAGATTGGAAAATACAATTTCGTGAGAGTAATTTTCGATAAAATTTATTTGTAGATAAAATACCTCAGGTATGGCCGAAATTAAGGAGTTTCGAATTGTTGGATTCCAAAGATGAAACTGACTATCGAACACAATATTGAAAACAGAAATCGGTTCAAAAATCCTATTTAGATGGCGTAGGTGAGCAACCAAGATTATCGCTAACCTTACATTATAATCGTCTGATCTCAAACACCTCATATTACAAATTATGTTGACAACATGTACTTACTTTTTTGCCAACCTACCCAAATTCTTGAGCAGAAACTCGAACGCCTTCTTTTGAGTTTCTTTGAGCAGCAAAAAAGAACGGAGAACCGTGTCTTGGACGCCGAAGTCTCTGAAACATGTTTTGTTAATAATATAACAAAGCTGAACAAAAAAAACCCACGAGCTAATAGGAGATACGTATAACTGTAGACAATCGATGGGGACACAAGCTGATGTGAATTCGTCGAAAAATGTATCCAGAACCAAAGGCGTTGACGAAGAACAAATTCTCAATTGCTTAGTGAATTCGTTGTGCGTCGTAGAGTTCACTATGAAAGCAAATTCATAAATTAGGACTGACGAAGACTTACAAAAGCACAATTCATGGGATTGTGACTTCTGACAAAACGTGACTCCGATTGATCTTTCTTTCAGCATTTCTTCAAAACGATTTCTTGGATCGATCATTGATAGTTTTCTATCTACGCAGCTTGAGAATCGTTGGGTGTTTGTCACTCCGTAAAGGCGTTGTGTCAAGGCTAAATCATCATCTGAAAAAATATGAAGTTGTCAAAGTATACTGGGCACAAGTTTACTGCAACCTTCCGATTCGTTATCTTTGTTACATTGCACAATATCAGTTGGTACGAATCGAATATCATCAATATCATCGCAGGACATCTTAAAACTATCACCATGATGTAAAATAAAACGAAATGGTTATAAAAATCAGAAAATCTAAATTTCCAATTTTCGATATTGTGTTCATTGAAGATTCAAATATCGGCGTTATAACAAATACCAAAGTTTGGAAATGGAATTCGAATTGTGGTCACAGCACCGCCGAAATGTGTATGCGTACACTTTTCTCTTGCAAACCGTATACGAGCGTTGACAATTATTTATCATTCAGCAATCTGCGTTTTCCAAAAGAATCGCGTTTTTGTAGAAAAATTTCTCCATGAAAAAACAAAAAATTTACAAAACTGTTGATGGATCTTTTAATTGCATCATCATGCTACAAATTAAAGCAAAAATCACAAACTTATTATTTGTATTCATTGCTTACACAACAAAATAGTTTTCAGTATCTCAGTAAATCACCGAGTTACGACCCCAAATAATTTTGCGAAAACTGCATAAAATATAGCGAGGAAGGTTTTAAAACGATCCCTACAAGCAGGGCTAAACTTTCCTCTTCGCATCCTAGTACCTAAAAACTAGACCTATCATGTTACTTATTGTTAGTGAAACATTTGATCTCTTCCGCTGTCGTCAGGCCGCGTCCAACGGACTACACACTGGTGTCATTAACATTTAGACAGTCGACACACATGTTCATGATAGCCGAGTGGTCTAAACGCGCGTCTAATAAGCGACAGATACGTACAGTTAAGGGATCGAGTTCGAGTCTCGACCATGCCGTGTTTGGGTTCACGGCCTCGTATGTAAAGGTAATTCATACGTGACGTCCCCGCTCTGTAGCTTAGAAGATGGCGGTTTATCATCCGACATCATCGTTATTGTGGTTTACGTGGAGACAAAGCTCACCATATCGCCTTCAATACTGAATGACTAGGTGTGAATGTGTTGATTCCTATAAGCTCTGGACGGGGTCAGTTTTGCAGTTATTCAACGAACAGTGGAAATTGACATGAACTAGTTTTAGTCCGGGGTGTAAAAATAACGCTTTCAAATATGCAGAAGTGTTTATAGTTTCGAAAAGTAGTCGTAATCATCTTAAAAATGAGAAATCCCCTACAGTTTTCTAATTGATGAGGTACAGAACAAAAATTATAAGGGGTTTCTGCAGCATGGTGCATCAACGGTTTAAATATCCTCAGCAACAGCTTCGTTACTTTCTGCAGAAAGAATTCTGGTGATTCATGGTCATGACTGCCATTGATGTACTCTTGACGTTTCTACTGGCGAATATCTATGGCCAGAAACATCAATGATCATAGGGACCATATACATTTCAGCGTGAGGGGGAGTCGTCCGAAGTCTGATGTTGTAGCATTTTTCAATGGAAATCAGAAAACTACGAATAATATACTTTCTTGATGAAAAGTCGTATCGTTTATTAATTAATTACAATAGTAAACTGTTAAAACGTTTTAGTTTTAAAACTAATTGGGGAAAAGCAGTGTTGCAATAGACATACATACATATGGTGAAAAAACGCATGCGATTACATACTATTTGCTAAATACCAAGACCGAAAACAACTCAAATTTTAATACGAATCGATATGACCGAAAAACTTTAGAACAGTATTTACTATAGAAATATTATTGTCTAGTGATATTTCGCCTTTCCATATTTTAGACATGGTTGCAAACTGATTTTGGGGAAAAAGAGGACGAACAAACACCTTCGGAGAGAAAAAAAGTGTGGAAAACAGGGTATTTAAATGATTAATCAAACGGGAGAGAGAGAGCAACGCAACGGATCAGCATAAAGCTTGAAGACGTTTTCTGAATACTAGATGTTGTGGCTGGTCTTTTTCTCTCCGGTTTGAAAATCACGGCACAAATAAATCAAGTGAAAAATCAATTAAAAAAACAATAAGTCTACATTCAAAATGAACATGAATAGAAGCTGAAGAAATCATTATTTGCTGTAATAAACGCGATAATAAAGCGTCTTCGATCTCCATAAAGAATACGAATTATCGAATTTGAGAAGATAAACTCCACGTCCTGGATAACGATGGCTTCCCGCATAGACTTCCTCATGACAGTCTCTTCTGTAGACCGGTATAATTTCATCTTGCTTTGGTTTGTCTGGATCTTGTCGTTTTCTGAAATTCAAAAACCGTATTGCAATGTAAAAATACTGAATGTTACTGATGAGTTCCAGTTTCGACATCACTTTGCAAGTTGGGAACTACGTCCCCTTCTTCGGCACCATCTTCATAATCTTCATCTTCATCAGATTCACTGACAACAACGGAAACCTGGAAAAAAGATGGTAACATAGAGCTCAAGAAAGTCAAAATACCTGGTTACTTTCAGCTACTGTCCATTCGAAAAAAACACCAAAACCAACATCGTAATAATCGGTTGCGAATTCCCAAAACAAGCAGCTGCCATTATCATGTGTTGGAACGCGAACCTTCAAATAAAGAAATTCATCGTGCACATCTAATCGATCGAAGCGTTCAGTAAATCTACGCTGATTAATTATATCGAGTTTGTAGATCATCAACTCCGTTTGGAACGAGAGAAATGCTCACCGTAACAGTTTCCCCATGACCGACTTTGATTACTCCTTCTGCGCCATCTTTTTTGATGTTTGCTTTAAACTCATTGATGTCTTGTCGATTCCACAGTGACGCCGGCGCTATTGCCGGGTTAGCTTAAAACAATAGCTGATTTCAATACGTTTTCGACACAAGAAAAAAAACGCTTGGAAGCATCAATGTGAACTTCATGCTTGGCAAAAACAAACACAATATGACAACCATTACATACACAAAAAACATACAGTGACAGAATAGTCCCATATTCGCGTGGATTGAAGACACTACAAAACAAAACACGTGTGTACTGTTTGAACGTAATATTTATCAATTACACAGCTCTATTCAGCCCAGCAGTTCTGTGCAGGGAATCAAATTACCATGAGAAAATTCGGTTTTTTATGTCTGCTATGGTTTCGAGCAATAATTTTGAGAAGGCAAATTATGTGTTTTGTGAAATGGTGAGGAAAAAAAGTATCAGGTTAGAAGAAGTATTGAGTGCTTAATCCCGAAGTTAGCTAACTTACATGGCAAGTCTTCTCCTGCCTCTTCATCGGAAACATCGGAGTCATCATCTCTTTTAGCTTGTTGTTGTCGCTGCTCTTCTCCATTCTGGGAGTTTCCAGTCTCTTGAGCGTAAACCTATAAAACTTTTCTTGAAACATTTTCTGAACTATGCATAAGAACAACCTGCGACATATATTGTTGATAATGTTGTTCCTGTAGTTGTCGAATGAGTACTTCTTGCTAAATTATAAGCGTTAAGTTTGTGTTCGTAACAAACGATTTTCACTTTTTCTGGAAGTCCTGGAAACTGCTGTTGTGCATATGCAGAAAATTGGTTGTATGTTTGAGAATTTAGGGCTTCTTGGATTTGAATTCTAAAAATGAAAGAGATAACGTTTTATACTGGTACTTAGAGATACCTTTGATCAGCATAAAGCTGATTTTCAACTGTAATTGGAAGAGATTTGGCACTTTGCTCCGTAACTTGTGGAGAGAAATCTTTCAGCTCAGAATCTTTACTGCAAATATTTTCGTACGGAATAGGACGAGAAGCGGAGCGAATAAGACATGCAAGACACTCCAGTCAGCTACGAAAATCGATATGATGCAGCAATAAGAGTAGGCAGCAGAGCATGTGAGAGAAAAATTCTTGAACAAACTCTGAACAATCTATCCAACTAAAATTCAAAAGTCGCAACTTCAAATTTGAAAAAAAAAATCTATGTGTTTTGTGATAAATACGAGCTTATTGAAATAACAAGACAAAGCCGGACTTAAGATATTCGTTTTGTTGAGAATGGATTACACCTACATTGTTTTCACTTTGTCAGCTAAGAAGCCTTTGAATGGCGGACAAACACGATCGACAAGGAAGACGAAAGAAGCCATCGATTCTTCACGAGACTGCTTTCCGAGATCACGCCACGCGTTGCTGAAAAATGAATGATATATTATATAGTAATGCTCAGACCAAATATATTCAGAGAGCATTTATGAAATCAGAAATTTTCTTTTGAAAGGCGCACGCTGAAGTTGGAATTCGAAAAACAGTGCAATTTAAAACGACGTTTTTTTGTTGAAACAAGTCAAAGAAAATTGGTGGTTTATACGAAAGATAGGGAAGTCTCAAAAATAACTAGGTGTCTTTTTTTATTAGCATTCTCAATTTTCCAACTCTGGCGACATCTCTTCTTGTTAAGTTAGATTTTGGTGACAAATTCAATTTTCCCATCTTTTGCCACTCACTTTTGGGTACCCCTTTTCTCTCTTATTTCGTCGTTGTAACTACTCCCAAGAATGTTTACATCAGCTGCCAACAGAACTAGCGAATCGCAATTTTGTTTTCACGAACGAAATTTGATTTAAAACTAGGAAAACTAACGTGAAGAAGGAATAATCAGTCCTACTCGGAAAACTAGTTATCAATATTTATATATCGTTTTTGAATATTCCAATAAAAATGTCTCTTGTCTATAGCCGAGAAAAATACGATACACGATGAAATTATTATTTATTGAAGTTTGTGAACTAGTGGATGGACGTTATAGAAGTTAGAAAAAGCACGCATTTATTTGGCTGTCTCAGGAGATTTAGTGTTCGATATGTTTTGTTTCAAAGTTTTGAAGTTAATTGGTGTATATTGGTTTCTAGTGGAGTATAAGAAAACATTCCTTGATAAAGTTTCGTGTTCATCTTAACGAGAAAAGCAACACATATATAAATGGCACATCGGTAGGAAAAACTTCAACCGAAAAAGAAAGAAAAAGATTAGAGCGCGAACATTCTTGCTGTCAAAAAACATTTTTGCTTTGAAAGGAACGAATCAAGTAAACTAATCCGAGTGCAAAATATATGATTCGAAGTAGTATTTTTGACGACAATATTTCATTATTGTGAATAGTTTATTTTTTAATTCGATAGTGTTTCTATGTTTTCATAGCAATGAAAATTGGAGAAATGAATCAAAAATTATTTTTAAAAAACACTATGAATATGAAATCCTGGTCTATCGGAAAAAATGATACCACGAATTTGTTTGTGTTGCAGTTGCGAAAAATATTTTCAAAAAATGAATATGGCCCCGAGGAATATACAATTTTTACTTTGGGAAACGACATAACCATAAGATAACATACTTTACATCACCTCCAGTTAAATTAAACCAACCATTTGTATCATCGTCAGAGATTGGTCCGTTTTGAACCTAATAATTCATTAGATTTAGTAGTGCGATTTGATCATAGAATTCAAATTTTACCTGTTTGCTAAGTGCAAGTAATTTTATACGATCTGGATACGGTACAGGTTCCAGATTTAGTGAGGAATATTCTGCAATTTTGCCATAAGGAATAAGTACTTGAAACAAACAACCTTTGAAGTACTTAACAGCGAATCGATAGCAATCCTCCAGAGGATGCCCGAACTCGGACGAGACTAATTGAACTTCGCTCAATTTTACATGGTTTTCATCAACCATCGCGCTTATAAGTGCAGTAGTCTGAAATATCTGATCGTATACTAAATTACAAATTTCGAAGAAAAAAGAAAGTTTGTGACTTGTACAAAAGACTGAAGTTGTTACATTATTACCAAGAAAACTATTTTAATTGGAATTATAGAAGGAACGAGTTCCTTGCTAGGAATTCTCAGCGCTGGCAACGTCAACAGTGCAAACACACTGACGAGTCGACACGTACCTCGTAGTTAAAATTTGAAGGGTGTTTGCGCGAATATGCACAATCACAATTGTGCAAAATATTAATTTAAGATATTTTCATTACGTGATTTTCGAAACTTCTCTCTCCCCCAGACTTTTCTGACCAGGGAGCGGCATGAAGTCATCATCCGTATGAAAAAAGATATATTTTAATATTTTATAAGTTGGTTTTGATTGATTCATGCCGGTCCCTGAAGGGCACGAAACAATATTGCATTTTCAGGGTAAAATGTCTTCAATTGAAGAGCTACAGTGGTTGGGACTGTCTGAAACGAAGGCAACGGAAACGTTGAAAAATAGCAAATTGTGTGAGGTTATAAAGTCTGTCATAATTTTGACCAAAAAATCTGTGACTGATGTACCTAAGCAAACTGTTAGTTGGAAATGGATAGTTAAGGTTCAATCGTGATTTATACAGGGGATTTTATTGTATCAACTTGCAACCAAGATCAAGCCTCAAATTATTGAACACTCCGAGTTGGTTGTAAAATATATCGTCAACGACAAAATTAAAACTGAGATTCAAGTATTCATAATTTCTTGCGCCATATTTCACATTTTTTAAGTTGTCTGCTTCAATCGAGTATCTCCTTTCACATGCTGTAAACAAAATTAATATTCAAGATTTTGAAAAGAGTTGCGGTGTTGGAGTAACTGTTACGATTGACGATATTGAAGATGCGGTAAGAAATCACATCTAAATGGAATTCAAGAATACAAAAATATTTTTTTCAGGTTGGCCAAATTATTACTAAAAATACACCATCTATTGTTACCCAAAGATATGCCTTCAATGTTGGAAAAATTCTAGGTAGTTTTCTTCTATATGCTCTAAATAAACTGTGCCACAGGAGATGTTAGAAAAATCGTTCCTTGGGGTGATGGTCAAAAAATCAAAAGAGAAGTCGATCTTCGTTTATTCGAATTACTCGGCCCGAAAACAGCAGCAGACTCGGAGCCCAAGAAAAAGGAGAAAAAATCAGTAGAACCTAGCCAACCGGTAAAAGAGAAAAACACAAAAAAGGAGGAGCAGAGAGATAGAAAAACGTCAGAAAGTTTTGAAGATGGAGCGGAAACGATGGACGAGCTTCTACGAACACGTGCTCATTTTCACAAGGTCGGAGAAAACTTCAAAACCGATGGATATGTGACTACACCAAAAACCGCCGAACTGCTTAAAGCACACGTTGCCTCTGTCGAAGGTAAAGTTGTTACGAGGTTTCCTCCTGAGCCAAACGGTGTTCTGCACATTGGCCATGCAAAAGCCATCAATATCAATTTTGGATATGCCAAGGTGAAATTAAATTATTTTTTTAAAATTAACATGATTGAAGGCAATGAATGGAAAATGTAATCTTCGGTTCGATGACACAAATCCAGAAAAAGAAGAAGAAAAGTTTTTTACGGCGATCGAAGATATAGTGAAATGGCTGGGTAAGTTGCTGCCATACTTTCCTGACTCGTCTTTTCTGTTAAGGATATCAACCAGCCGAAATCACGCATTCTTCTGATAACTTCCAACAACTGTATGAATGGGCTGTAAAATTGGTTGAAAAGGGTCATGCATACGTTTGCCACCAAAAAGTCGAAGAAATGCGTGGTTTTGAAGTTCAATTAAGCCCTTGGAGAGACAGACCGTTTGAAGAATCACTGATATTGTTTGAAGATATGAAGAATGGAAAATTCGATGAAGGAGAAGCTACTCTTCGTCTAAAATTGACACTGGAAGAAGGAAAAGTAACTCTATTATTTCAGTCGTGACATACTTTTCAAAATTTAAAGGTAGATCCAGTTGCATACCGCATCAAATACGTTCCCCATCATCGGTCTGGCACCGAGTGGTGCATTTATCCGACATACGATTACACACACTGTCTCTGCGACTCAATAGAGAACATCACTCATTCTCTTTGCACAAAGGAGTTTCAATCTAGGTCTAACAATTCAATTTATCGAGCTATCAGGCATTTTCAGACGTAGTAGTTATTATTGGTTATGCAATGCCCTCGATATTTATTGTCCTGTTCAATGGGAATATGGTAGATTGAATGTCAATTATACCGTCGTTTCCAAGAGAAAGATCTTGAAACTCATCACGACAAAAACGGTCAAGTATGTTTCGTTTTCTTTATATATTCAAAAGTTGATTTAGTGATTGGGATGATCCGCGTCTTTTCACATTGACTGCTCTCCGTCGCCGAGGTATCCCGTCTGAAGCAATCAATCGTTTTGTGGCGAAATTAGGATTGACCATGTCTCAGATGGTTATTGACCCTCATTTCTTGGATGCAACTGTCAGAGATTATTTGAATATTCACGCTCCGAGGTTGATTTTGACCATAATCGAAAATTTCTTTATGTGAACATTAAGAACCATGGTAGTGCTTGATGGTCTGAAGATTATTATTGAAAACTATGATGAGTTGGGTGTTGGTCCAACAGTTGAAGTTCCGGATTTTCCATCAGATGCGCAACGAACCAGTTTTCATGAAGTGGCTTTGGACAGAGAGCTCTTCATCGAGAAATCAGATTATGACTCAGTTAAGAAATAAGTTTATTCATCTTAATATATCCTCTTTCATGTAGAATCAACAAGACAAATCTTTTCGGCGTCTCACCCCATCTCAACCAGTTGGTTTGAAGCACGTGGGCCTTGTTCTCAAATTTGTAAAGGATATCAAAGTGATTTCTTCAATGTTTTCTCTATGACGTAGATATTTGTAGGATGCTTCTGGGAATACCACTGAAGTCATTGTCCGAGCTTACAAAGTGTCAAATGATGATAAACCCAAAGCGTTCATTCACTGGGTTGCCAAACCGGTCGCTGCTGAAGTACGACTATATGACAGATTGTAACGAATTTTTCAATATTTCAATGTTTTGTTTGTTTTAGATTCAAGAGCAAAAATCCGGAAGATGCACAATTGGTGCCTGGTGGCTTTTTGACTGATGTCAATACTGATTCGTTAACAATCCTCTATAATGCGTTGATTGATCAATACATTGTTAAATCCAAAGTTTATGACAGGTATGGAAAATATATAGCATACATTGTCATACTTTAAAATATCTTTAAGATTCCAATTCGAGCGCATTGGGTATTTCTGTGTGGATCAAGACTCTCAGCCATCAAAAATAGTTTTTAATAGAACTGTGATGCTCAAAGACGGTGCAACAAAAAATTAGCGTGACAAATTGTTACTTCATTGGTTTTTAGATATAATTTGTTTTTGTTTTTATAAATTTATTGACAATTTTCATCAATAAAATTTGTGCTGGTTGAAAATTATATGTTATTTTTCTTTATTGACTACTCGTTCGAAGCAAGGTTTCGTCCAGACGAAGGCCCAAATCAGGAATAATGTCGTCAAGGAAACTGGTATTGCGACAATACCTAAACAATAAATTATGAGGCAGCAATCCAAACGATCTCACCTAGCGAAACGATACCAGCTTGAAGAGTTAGTACAGCTCCGGCGATTGCTCCGCTAGCAGCACCTCCAAGTCCAATTCCTAAAAAAACGGAGTCACCGCAAGCCAAAAGCGCTGAAGCACATCCAGTGACTCGTTTCGCTTCATTCAATCGTTTGTATCTGTCTAACTCTGCCTGAAGTTCATATTTTATTGGATTTTTCCTATGCGTACTACAAACATTGATGTCCTCCTGAAGTTTTTCCAGTAACAAGCTTCGAACTTTTTTGGATCCGATTTTTGGACATTTGTCATAAATATTCAGTGCTGTGATTCCATGCTTGATGTGAGCTTCTTGTAACTTTTTTTCTGACATCATGCGAGTACCGTATGTAGCTCTGTCCATCCCTCTACTGTATGCTATTCTTGCTTCATGCGCTGCTTCAATACATATGAGCTTGGCATTCGCATTCAAAATCGTCTGAGGTTGCGGTAAAGATTCACCATCAAAAGATGCCGCGTATTCCTGAAAAAAATATAGTGAAATTATTACAATCACAGCACAATTACTTTGAAATATTGTATCATTTTTCGACAAGTCACAGTTTTTCCATTCACTATTTTCGGGCGTAAAAAATGAGGACCGAGCAAATTAGGAATCATTTTCTTCAGCTCCTCTCTGAATAAGGGCCGTAAATCTGATAATGTTTTTATTCATATAAAAGTTGGTCTTCTGAAACCTTTAACATGTCCTCGGAAACTTTGTCGTTCTGCAACTTTGTATCCAGGATGGGGTAATAAATAACATTGAATATCTTCAAAGTACTCATGCAGTAAATCCCGGACATCTTTCAACTCCTCTGGCTGATCTTTTGATGTCTGAGAAAAAAGTTATATGTATGCATTTTTTTTCAACTTCCTTCTGACTAACCTGCAAAACATTCGCTAAGAACTCTGCTCCACCTGCTTCACCGAATTCATATTCTTCCTGGTTTTTAAAGTCCCTCACACAGAACACTAACTGTTGGAAGGGTTTGCCGAAATTATGAGGTTGTTCCATTGTCATTCTACCGTATTCAACAAAAAGCGACAAGTGCTGAAGAGCGTCTTCTTGGATATTATCAACAACGTTATAAATCTGAGTATAGAAATTTTGAAGTATCCCATGATTATTGGATACCTGGACACTACTAACAATTGTAGACAGCGCAAAAACAGTCATACATTGTTGATATGTTGAGTTATTGTCGAAGGTTCCTTGAGTATCCATCTAAGTTTCTTTTCCATGAAATATATAATTTCGATTACTTACTAATAATACCGCATACATTTCACCAGTCGGAGCTTCTATCATTATTGGTTCTCCCCATAGCCATATTCCAACAGTGTCTCTTTTCACACCTGATCTCCAATGGAACCCGTGTAATTGACAGTCATCTGTTAGCCATTCAAGACTTGATTCTGTCTTTAAACCATTCGAAGTAATTGAATATTCAAATAGTTTGATTTACCTGTTGTGCTTTGTGAAGGTTGTATAGATATTCAAGAAAGAAATTGAGCAAAAAACTTTTCCCTTTTCTAAATGCACCAGCAACACTGATCACAACCACCTGAAACCAAACAGTACTTGTTCCATCATAAATAGCATCGTTCTAACAGAAAAGGATAATCATCAGATTGAGAAAAATACCCGTTTCTCAATTAACCCGCGGGCGACGCCTGCGCCGATTTTCATGATTTAGATATGGTGGACTTTTTAAGGAAATCGTGTAATATCGTACGAATAGTAGAGACACAACGCGGAGGACTGGCTAAGCAGCAGGCTCTGTTGGATTTGTTCAATATAAAAGCGCAAAAAGATAGTCTATTAGCGGTCTGTTCTTTTTCCCCACTAAGATGGACATTGATTCAAAAATCAAAGCGTACCGATTCGTCGGATATGCTGCTGTATGCTTTTCGGCTGTTGCAGTTCTTTCGGTAAGTAAAGAAACGATTCAGAAGTCATTACAAACTAGCAAAAAAAAAATAGAGTCATAGATTATAGTTATCGAATAGCCCATATTGTATGCGATATGGAGCTTTGGTTACTTTTACTGTTTACATTTTTCACACATCTTAACTAGCTCATATTAACAAGGAATAATTTATTTGAAATTTTAGGTCTGTGTAACCTTGCCAATGGTATACAACTACGTTCAACATGTTCGCACCCAAATGCATCAAGAGTTGCATCAATGCAAAGGGTCAGCTAAGGATATCTGGAGCTCAGTCTACTCCATCCGTGAGCTTCCATTGAGCGCTAACCGTACAGCTAGATCGACATACAATGAGCAATGCGCTGGATGTTGCTTGCCAGGACCACAAGGTCCAGTAGGAACACCAGGAAAACCAGGAAAGCCAGGAAAGCCTGGAGCTCCAGGACAACCAGGTACCCCAGGACGTCCTCCACAACAACCATGTGAACCAACTACTCCTCCACCATGTCAACCATGCCCACAAGGACCACCGGGACCACCAGGACCACCAGGAATTCCAGGAGATAATGGTGCACCAGGAGAGCCAGGACCAAAGGGACCAGATGCCGCACCAGGAGAGCCAGGACCAAAAGGACCACCAGGACCACCGGGACCACCAGGTCAAGCAGGAGCACCAGGAGAGCCAGGAGTACCAGCGAAATCAGAGCCAGTCGTCCCAGGACCACCAGGACCACCAGGACAAGGAGGACAACAAGGTCCACCAGGACCACCAGGATCCAATGGAATCGACGGAGCTCCAGGAGCACCAGGTGCCAAAGGAGAGCCAGGAACTCCAGGAGAGCCAGGAAAAGATGGTCAACCAGGAAAGCCAGGTGCCCCAGGAACCGATGGAAACCCAGGAGAAAAGGGTATTTGTCCAAAGTATGATATTATACTCATATTTAGTTACTTTCAATTTTTCATTACAGATACTGCGCTCTCGATGGTGGAATCTTCTTCGAAGATGGAACTCGCCGTTAAGTCCATCTTGTGGTTGTTCCAATTATTTATTTTTTATATTCAACAAAGATATTCAATCCAACTCATTCTTAGTCCACATTCTAAAATTACCTTCTTATTTGAGCATGCTGAATGTCCCAAAACGGAATTAAGAGCACTTTCGTTCAGCCGAAACTTTCCTGGCTGCGCTGTCGATGGCCCAATAATCTATAAAACTGTGATGAGAACAATATCTCAATTTTTATACATACCTGCACAGGTCTGACTTTATGTCTGTGTTCGTGCTGGTCTCTTGTGGTGAACGCAGTTTGAAACGGAGCGGTCAAGTCAAAGTCGAATGACATTTTTTATCAAGTGCTCTCTGCACAAAACACTAATGTTAATGTTATGTAGAAGCCGTATTTATAACGATGTAAAAACAAATCTCGCATGGAACATTATAGATAGAGAGGATATACTCATGACATGCTAATTTCCATCTTATGCTGTCACTGAATGGAAACTCTCGGTACGCGCATGAATATACATTCTACCAACTTTGGAACGGCTCACAACATACAATAGACATAAACAAGTTTAAAAATAAAAGTGGGTATTCTAGCCCAATCAGTATGTTTCCACAGGGAACTAACTATAGTCATAAGTGATGTTGACACACTTCTATGTTTCGTGGTTTATAAGTATATACTATCTCGTCCAACTGAAATGACTCAGTGCTTGCTCAGTGCAAAGAAACCTATTAGGGAGCTCATTGAAGTTGAAAAAGAAAAATGGCTGTCAAGGCCTTGCAACGCAAGCACAAAATGAAGTGTTGAATTGAATAGAAACTAGTCAGTACTACTCATTGTAGACATTGAAAAATTGTAGACCGCTTTTTTTCACATCATTGGGATATAAATATGAATAATGAAATTTGAGACTTCAGTCAAAAATGGAAGAATTTGAAACCGTAGGATTAAGATTGACTAGAGAAAGTATAGAGGAGTTGAGAGCCCTTAAAAGTTGTCGTTGTTCATTATTCAGTATGAGAATTGCGTGTTGATAGTGAAGATGCCGAAGTTAGAAAAAAACGACGGACAAAACAAAAGGGATTTGGAGTGAGTAGTGGTAGTGGTGAAAAGAGAAATTGAACGATAATGAGGAGGCGCTGAGAAGGGATGAACTAGCTGCCACTTTCATTCCATTGTTGGAATGGAAACAACGACTAGATAAAGTTCAAATATTATGTTTTTAGACCAATAAATAATTTATCGACAAAATAATGGTTTAAAATTTTCAGTTTCGCTTCATGAAATATCGTTTCTGTTTGACTCTATAACTATGACATCTTATTTTTCGGGATTGGTAAATTGACTCGATCTCTACGATGATAATGAAGTGTTTTGGGAACTACATTTAGAATTTTTTGTTTCTTTTCAGTTTCATTCCGAATACTTCTACTTCGAAATGAATGGCACTCTGTCGTGTAGCACATTGAGATTGGATTTGCATATGATTATTTTCTGGGTTGTCTCTATTTTTCTATATTCAGCAAACAACTTTCAAACATTGCATTGTTTCAGAGTAGTGGATTTGAAGTTTTCACTTGTTGCTAATGAGATCTTCTTTGAATCTCAACTTCCACCAGTTTTTCGTTTGATCGAATATATCACATACTTTGAAATCGTTCCTAATGTAAGAAGGTGTCATATTTGTTTGTAAGTCATTTTATTGGAACCTAAGTTTTCCATGAAAATTATTGTTGACTCATAACAAGCAGATGCTTCTTGAAGTACGTTCAAAACATAGCAAAATTTCGGTGCCTGGCAGCCATGCGCTTCGAATGGCCGAAAAAAATAAGGCCTCGGCCGTAAAACGAATATCGCTCTATCGACTTCAGTGAACTCCAGTACTGCCTTTGTTATTTATTTAGTTATGTTTTTTATAAATATTATAAATGATACTCATTAACCTAATTTTTTTATTCTTTTCTGATGTAATCATATTTCAATACCTTCCATTCTCATTAATTTTCGAAAAAGTTTATGTTTAAACGTTAAAGACTATTCAAATCTTTTCAACATGTTTCACAAGAGAATAGAGAAAAATGAATAGGAACAAAAAATTGAGCTAAAATATATCCTAGTTTGATGATCGATATCGCAAATCAAACAGCTCAGAGCTCCCGTGAATTGTTTGCATTTAGCCCTGCCTGCGTTTCACTTCAAACAATAAGTCTCCTTTTTCAAGTGGCAAATAGATTTGTTTTTCTGTGAAAACGTTGATTGCAGAATTCTATATTCGAGTTCATGGAATCAAAAAATTCGATTCATAAATCAAAATATTATTTTAAGAACGATACGCATACATTGTCGATGATACCAAAAGACTGATGGCACCTTTACTGTTCCGCCTGAGACAGTTCTTCATTGTGTCAGCAGTTTTCTTATCAGCATATTTTCTTATCAATACATTAAACCTCAACACTTTCGGACAATACAGTGGTGGCAACAGAGCTGAACGGGTCGAACTAACAAAAGAAGTAAGTGAAAAATTTTTTTAAAAAAATAAATGACAATTTATAGAACAATGTGAAAACTATAATTAAACACAGTGATCGAGATCGGGAATCTTCCCAAACTATTAAAAAACCGTCAACTTCAGAAAATTTACGCAATCAGGTCGGTCGATTTATTCAACACTGCAGCGTGTAAAACTGATGTTAACAGATGTGCAACATTCCCAAACTGGATATTAATGGGTCAGAAGTTATTCATTTTTTCCAAAAACACGAACCGTTGGAATGCCAACTGAAAACTGGAAATATTGAAGACAATTGGGTTTTCGTTGATCTGCAAGGCGTTATTCGCAAAACGGAAAGAAGGTTTTTAAAACGAATAGAACATTTAACAAACATTTAACTTAGGAAGAAAGCCAAGTGTAAGCTTCAATATTTCGATCGAGTTAACGACGACGAAAACAAGTATGAAGCACCGATCGATTTGAATGGTATGTTAGTTGTAATCGGATCTAGATGTGAATGACGTTTGGAACGGGATCTTGCTATCCGTTTATCAATTGCTCGAGTAGAATTTAAAAAATTTCAGATGGTGATATTATGAATGGCAGTGATTACGCTGTGGTGAATTGCATTCTGGGGTTCTCAAAATGGTAATTTCTTTTATTAAGTTTTTAAAGTAATGCTTCACTCAAGGAACTCCATACTATGGGATGTTAATCACAATGAAAAACTTCACGAGCAAAAGAAACAACAATCACAAGCTTCGCCTAGTACGAAGTATGATGTTTATTTCATTGGGTATGAGTTTTTAACATCAGTATATAATGATTGAAACAATTTCAGAATTGATTCGCTCAGCCAAATGTCATACAGAAGAAAATTACCAAAGACAGTAAACTTTTTAGAGAAAAGTCTGGGCAGTGTTGTTTTGAACGGTGTGTATCATCGAAAATTCAGCAAAATATAATATAGCTTAGGGTATAATATTGTCGGTGATGGGACTCCGCAAGCCTTTATTCCCATCCTTACTAGTCAAACAGAAATAGAATTGCCGTTGACACGGTAAGGAATTCCGACTGAAAACAAACAATTGTTCTCATTTCTCAGGAAACGGTTCAAAAATGCAAACTATGTTGATGACGTTTATCCCTTTATTTGGAAAAATTTCTCTGATGCTGGATATGTTACTATGTATGGAGAAGATGCATTTAACATTGGTAAGTTTTTGAAGATTTTGAAACCTGATTCAATTTTATAATGATTGTTTTTCCCAGTAAAATATGAAACCACTTAGGGTATATTTAACTGTTTTGAAAGCTTAGAACGAAATGGCGAGATGTAATGTTCTCACGTTTTCTCTTATACAAATAGTATATTTTGAAGAATAAAAAAATCATGTTCTGAAAATTATTATTTTCAGGAACATTTACATACCGATTGAAAGGTTTTCGAAAACAGCCGACGGACCACTATACTCGAACTTTATTTGAAGCTGTGGAGAAATTGAATGATAGGAACTGTATTGGGTCCATTCCTCTTCATAGGGTAAACGATTTTATTTTTTGTTAACTATTTTTCTAACCAGATGTGGTTTCAAAATGCCAGAAAGTTTATGCGTGTATACAAAGACATTCCTCGATTTTTATTAATGCATCAATCCTTACTCTCACATGATGATATCAATCTTGTTGGTGTCGAAGATGATGATTTGGCTGCACACTTGAAACAGATGAACGATGAAGGTAGGATCTGGTTTGAAGTTTGAAAATTTTTTTACTCGTTTAAAGGTTTATTCGACAATGCAATCATCGTAGCTATGGCTGATCATGGACACAGATTCGCAAAACTGAGAGAAACTCATCAAGGACAATTAGAAGAAAGAATGCCATTTTTCTCAATAGCATTGCCCAAATCATTAAAAGAAACTGAAACCGGACAAATAATGTTGAAAAATTTGATGGACAATAAGGATAAGTGAGTATCAATGTCTTAATACATATTACTCGTTTTCATTTCTCAATTTTTCACGATTTAACTGACATAGCTCGTTTTTTCAAAAGTCCTCTCAGAGCTGTTATTTTCACCGCACAATTTTTTTTCTATTAAAGGCTAACTACTCCATTTGATATTCATGCGTCATTATTGGATATTTTGAAACTGCCAGATGTGGAAGGAGATTTTCATGAGGTTAAGTTTACATAAATTCATATAATTAATTCATCGTCATTTTTAGATGCAAGACGCAGTCACAAAACGTTCATTGTCGGTTTTTCGCCCGATACCTGAAAAGAGAACATGCAGTCAGGCTGGAATTGAAGCTCATTGGTGTACATGTTTATCATGGGAAAATGCATTATTAACAGCTGAAGATCGCAAACTTTCTAGCAGGTTTCACTGTCAATAAGCGATGTGAGCATTCAATCTATTCAGAATCGCTTCTTCAGTGGTTAATGCAATAAATAAAGAGACAGCTTCAGAACGAGAACTATGCGCGTCTCTATCTCTGTTCAAGCTTGTAGAAGCAAAAAAGTAAGTTCAAGCCACATAGGAGAAAATGAAAACTTCCTGATTCTAGACTTCTACCGGAAAAAAGTCTTCTTGCCTACAAAACAGTCAATGATGCTGATGGTTTCGTGCCCAATTTGTCAGGAACTACAAAAGCTGCATTCGCTCATTATCAAATCAAGATCCAGACAACTCCTGGAAACGCAATTTATGAAGCAACGTTGTATTACGATTTTGTTAAAGACGAAATGGAGCTCGATTTTGCTTCGATCAGTCATGTAAATAAGTACGGAGATACTCCACACTGCATTATCAACAAAAATTTCTATATAGCAACTTTTTGTGTATGTTATGACAAGGTTTAATTAAATGCCTCGGCATTGTTCTTTTCCAATTCAATTTTATTGCTGGTCTGATTGATACAATTTTTTAACTGGTGCTGTGTTCGAATAAAATCTTGCCTTTGATAAGAAACTATCGTTTATTTTTTATTTGGCCACCAAACATGAGAGTCAACCCTTTTTTCGAAATTCCATCCGATTTGTTCGTTTACTTTTACATTATTCAAATCAGACCATTTAACGACAAGTGGGGCAATTGTGGGGAGCGCGACTGGGTTACCCGGCTTTATCGACTTTGCAGGAGCTTAAAATTTACAATTATAGAAAATCAGTAGTATATACCCAAAAATGGATGCTGTACCAATGCAACATCTGATCCGAACCAGTCTTTCGCATAGTTGTTCTGAATGGGTTGTTTTCAATCAAAGAAAAGACTGAGATAGTTCTTACACTTTTGAAAGGAATATCAACATGTTTGAACACATATGGAGAAAATTCTAGATCGGCGGCATTGTCTTGGGCAGATGCATACAAAGCATATGTCAACGGAACAATTATTAACAACATCATGAATCAATACCGATAGTATTTGATTTGTGAAATAATCTTTCTAACACACCGAAAATAAAGCGATGTGTAAAAATGAAACCGGTTAAACTGTGATTTGTAGATATGATCAATTTAATGCCAACATCAATTGACAATATTATCCCCACAGCCAGCTTTGAATAACAGAATTTTTTTTTCAAAAGTTCTATTTCAAACAGGCTTGTACAAATATCTAAATACGTAATTGATCAGTTTGTAAATATCGTTGCCTGTTAGATATTCTATTCATGAAGGAATACTGTCATGAGCTGATGCTTGCTCATTTCTCATCAAAAATGTATAGATGTTGCATGTGGTTTTTCGACATCATATATATGTCCAACTTTGCTTTCCACCGATAATATTCCTTCTAAGAATGATAATACCAGACGATAGGAAGGAAATATACGAATCACAAGGATTTTATCGATTCCAGGTACTATAAAAAGAGCAAGCCGTATAAGCAAACTGCAAATGATCATCTTCTCGATAGAACAGACAGTGTTATCGTATTGATAACAAATAACTATAAACATGTTTTCGCTCTAATCAAACACCATTGACATATCATTTACTCTTCTTTTCAATGAAAAAGACAGAATTTCAAGCGTTTTTTGTTTCCCTATAAAACGAAGCTTCATAGAATCAGTTGCTATTTTTTTGTTCTGTATTGAAATTAATTATCTCTTCTTGCAATTTCAGGTTTCCACTTTTGCGGAGTGGATTGACAGGTTTTCTACAATGTCCACGGATACATCTTATGGTGCAAAGTCGAATTTGACACAAATCAACTATGTTTTACAGCTATACTGTCGGTCTCCGACAAAACAAACTTAGCACATCTGGCGGAAGCATTAGTTGCAAATGGATTAAAGCTAATGGCTTCCGGTGGTACAGCGGAATTCATTCGAAACATGGGAGTCCCAGTCCAAGATGTTTCCGATGTTACCAAGTTTCCTGAAATGCTTAATGGTCGAGTTAAAACATTACATCCTATTGTTCATGGTGGAATACTCGCACGAGATACCGAATCTGATAAAAATGAACTAAAGGTATTTACGTATACGATTTTAGAAGCTTGAAAATATTATTGGTTTAGTTATTTAAGTATTTTTCTCACAGTCAGAGTAAATAATACAAGTGATTTTAAACATGATCTACCAATTTTTGACATGTCTAGGCGAAATTTCTGCTTTCAATCTATATACTTGGAGTTTTTCGCACGCATCTGCGCGCAGTGAGTAAGTCTTCAAATGGGCCTCAAAATTGTCTCGAGACTCACGAAAAGGGACTTATCCGTGGATTAGAAGCTACAAAAGTACTCTTGTTTCTTTGCGGAAACTTATTTACTGCAAGCATCTGACGAAAAAGAACTTAACAAACGAAAACTGGTATAAATGTTTCTACAACCCCCTTTTAAGAAAAACTTTACGTCCATTGCTATCAACACATGAAACACCTTTTTCTTTATTCGATTGTCTCCCAGCTTTATTTGATTTACTATTTCACAAACAGAAATCTGTTTTCTTTTCTTTATCCCATCAAAACCGCACACAATACAATTTCCAATAATCAAAGAAAACAACATGCTTTTAAACTTGGAAATTTCCAACATAAAAAATAGATGACAAAAGATCTTTCTTTACAGAAAAACTCCATTTCGTTTGTAGAAGTAGTTGTGTGCAACTTGTACCCATTCAAAAAAACCATTACAAATCCCAGTTGTACGACTGAAGAGGCTGTGGAAAACATTGACATTGGTAAGCTGTGACCATTCAACCGTACTAGTCTTTTATGGACCTATGCCGATGTCGGAAGAAACGGCCATAAAGGCTTTTTTGCCTATGCCGATGCGGCGCGTTTCGGCGAGAAACGGCAAAAATGCCTAGTTTCTTTCCGTTTCTCGCCGAAACGCGCCGCATCGGCATAGGGTTTCAGGCCTTTCTTCCGGCATCGGCATAGGTCCATTAAAGAAATTTCTCATTAGCATTGTTTCATTCACGGTCGAGCACACAAATAATGGGAACTATTATACTTCCTTTTAAACGCGAACTATGTAAAAGAAAGCGAAAATCATTTCAGGAGGAGTAGCTTTGCTTCGTGCCGCCGCAAAAAATCATACCAGGGTAACTGTTGTTTGTGATCCGTCGGACTACGAATCAGTCATTCGTGAGGCAGGTTTTATACAATTAGTATACTTTTTTCAATCATTTGAAAAATGTTCATATATTACAACTCCCTATGGGCTCGTTTTTTATGTTTTGAGAATTTCAAGTTAAGAAAAAAGTTCGACGTGCTCTATGCCTAAAATGTCAAAGTCTTTTTTTCTTTTTTTGTGAAAAATGTTTTCGCATTTGAATCTATTGATTTTCCAGCTGAAATCGGGAGGCGTCACATTGCAGCAAAGACAGATACTTGCGTTGAAGGTAGCTTTCATCCATATTTTTAAATCATATATAGGTGTGTGAGAGATCAAATTCTTTGGCTGAATCCAGTGTTGATCGGCCCATTTTGGTTTTAGTGTACTGAGAATATTAGACATCGGTATAATATAAATCATGAATTTGTTGTTTTTACGAGAACATGTCTACATGAAGACCAGCGTTTATTTTCCTGGTGGGTTTTAGTGAATGAGTTTTTATACTTTTGACTATTTAATAGTGAAACATTTTTTGACTTTTATTATTACTAGCTTTTGCCCAAATTTTTTTCAGTGCAAGACTATGTCACTTATCTAACTTGAATACAGTAGATGTTCAACTTATTTAGTTGGAGCAGTTTCATTTTTAAATTTTTGATACTGAGCGCCTTTGTTCAAAGCTTTAAATTTGAAATCTGAAATTTTTATTCTATTGCCACGCGTTCGGTTTTGAAGAAATACTTTGAATGATGTTCACTAAAAAATAATCACTAAAATTGTTTTGAAAAAGTTGACACTTAATTCACAACAATAGTTCATTTTGAAGCTATAGTTTTTTTGCTTTCGCTACTTTTTTGCTACTTCAACCACATATCTAAATTTTTAGCACTTTTATTTTTATCAAATCCCATAGACATTCAACATTATTCTTAACAAAGCATTGAACGAATCAATAAACTTCCTAATACTAGTCTCACTATCTGGAAAAAGAAAAATAAATAACAAAAACAACGGCCGATCGTGTTAACAAGGTTTTGTTGAGGCACTTTCTTTCATCACATGAAACTTTTTTCCGAATTCTTGTTTGCGATTTAACTCAAATGAATGAAAATTAAGAGAGATTGCCAAAATGGGTCATAAAATGGTGCAAAGAGGGAAGCTCGCTTGATTTCATTTTAGTGTCGACAGAAAAGATGCCCACATTTTAGTCCGCTCAAACTTCCAATCAATTTATTTCTAAAGATTGGTTCTGAGTTTTTGTTAGACTATATATGTGAGGTGTAATGTCAAAGAACTCGCTTTTCGTTTCTTCTCTTGATGTTCTTAGAAAATTATATTGAAATTCAAACTTCTTACTACTTTCTATAAATTAAGTCGTCCGATCTCATAACATTAAAATATTGGAAACTGAATCAGATTTACTTGAAATCCTAGGCTCTCCTGGTTATACGAAGAAGAATATTTTGAGACGGGAATGTGAATTTCAATTCATTTGTGTTGTAAACCCTATCAATTAATTTTGTTGGCTCCTGCCTTCTCCTTTTAATTTCCTGGTCTCGTATACAATTTAAGTTTGATCTTTGATTTTCAAAACAGCAAACTTAGCTCTCATCTCTAAAGCATTTATCAGAAAAGAAGGTTTTTGCAATTTTTCGTTGTGATGTCTTTTTAATGAATTGATATATGGAATTAAATGATAGTTGTTTTTCGAAGTTACAGTAGTTTTGAATTGAAAAAATAATTTCATAAAAAAACTCAAAGTTTCAATTTGATTATTGAATGTGAGCTGTAAGTGAATGAGGACTGAAACATCAAAAAATGTCTTTTTCTACCCCTTAAGAATTGCCGTTTACTCTGAGGCCTCATCACTTTCCCATTTCTCACTAATCCTTGAAATGTATATTGAAATACACACTGACAACTTTTCAATATATTTTTCTATAGCAAGGAAATTTCAATTTGTTTATATGTTTCGCTCTTTAGACATCCGTACAAAAGAAAAAGTTCAAAGTCTTTAACAAAAATACAACTTAAAACATATTTAGAGGTAATTATATTTAATTGAAACTTAATTTTTACCAAAAAAGTAGCTCCAGTGTTCAAATCGGTCTCTTGTACTCGACAAGAGTTGAATAGAATAATTTATTCAATTAGGTATAACACAAAGTTCTCGTGCCCGTTTAGTCCCCATGAGACGTTGCTTGAGTTTGTCCAATCTAATTGTTAAACATACAGCTACATGTCGAAAAGTTTCAGAGATGTCAAGTCAAAAAAAACCGTTGAAGTTTGAACATTGAAAACTTGAGTTTGAATTATTTAACACTCCTTCACATACTACTCATAAACCTTAACTTTATAAAACTTCTTCTTTATAGTTATTTTTCCTAAACGGAAATATCACATTTCAAGTTTGAAAAATATAATGTTTGCCCTATCTTGTGAAGAGAAGTCGATGTACTCTTTTTTCGTTTGCTCCGGTCTTTTTGTCCTACTTTGGCCCTCTTTCTCACTTTAAAGCATTCTCGATCATCTATAGAATTCATAGCTCGCATCGTTGAACAAACGGGATATCCGTTGAACCCACAGGATGTGTTTAACGAATTCATCCGTGAGTTAGTCAAAGACGAAAAATATTTTGTGATAGTTTTTCCGCATTCGTTTTTTTCCTTGCTTTCTACACTCATTTTCACCAATTTTTTTCAGTCATAAACAGAAATCGTTGAGTATTATTTCACATTTTATATAGTTAACTAGATAAATATTGACAAGAATGTCACGGATATCATCTATGGCTTATAAATGGAAACAACAACCAATAGACGATGAGTCGCGGCATCGTTCTCAATCTAACTCTAGATTGTTTGATCGGTTTTATGGGCAAATGCAGCGTGGTACTAAGGTTTTGGTGAATCATCATTCTAAATTTTGTTTGAGCTGAACGTTAATGATTCAAGTATTTAGGCTTTTGAACACACGTCATCTTACGACGAGTCAATCAGTGGCTTCATGCGTCGTCGTTTCGCAGGCAGTGGTGAACGTACAATTCCGCTTCGATACGGTAAGAAAATATTATCAAATCCAGAACTTTATTTATCTATCCCCATATAACGGAGAAAGCTAACTATGTAGAAGAATGAAAAAGAATGCTCCAAATCCCCTAGAGAATATAACAAGAAACCCCTCGAATGTATTCCAACTCCCGCTTGCATATGTTTGATCAAATTTCTTCAACTGTGTTTCAGGCACCAACCCACATCAAAAAGACGATGCCGAACTTTTCATAGTCAAAGACGAGATGCCGATTAAAGGTTCGATATTTAAAAACGATACTATACTGATTCGCTCTTTTTTGTTTTTAAACGTTTGTTTTTTTTTCAGTTTTGAATGGATCTCCCGGGTATATCAATATTCTTGATGGATTGAATGGTTGGCAATTAGTGAAAGAACTTAGTGATGCTACAAAGATGCCCGCAGCCGCTTCGTTCAAGCATGTCTCTCCTGCAGGTTTGATTTTTTTACAACTCCTATCACGAGAAACCCATAAATAGCCATAAATAATCCAAATACAAAGCAAGTTTGATTAATCAGGTGCAGCCATCGGGATTCCTTTAAATGAAGGCGAAGCTGCGTGTTGCATGGTCTCGGATTTGGCAATGGATTCGAAAAAACCATCGTTAGCTGCTGCTTATGCTCGTGCAAGAGGTCTGTTTCTCTACAATTCCCATACACTAGTAAATGGGCTCATATATTTTAAACAATAATTAACCAGCATTTCCCTAACATTTCTGTGCAGAACAGGAATGGGTCGTCAATGACCGTCTCCAACGTTTCATTCCGCTTGTTGGTATGATATAAAAACTCCTTCATTTTCCTGCTTATTGTATGTAATCTTGTTGTAGTCATTTCTGGAAGAAGGGGCCAATTTCTGAGCACCTTGCTTTGGTGATACTGTTAGAGTACGGTGATACGGATATTTTTTGTAATAATATCAGTTTTGTAAAGTATTTATTCTAGGGGCTGACCGTATGTCATCATTTGGTGATTTCATCGCGTTATCTGAGAAATGTGATGAACTGACAGCTAAAATAATAAACAGGTATACGGAACCCTGAAAGATTAATGAGTTTTATACAATTTACTCAGAGAAGTGTCTGATGGAGTGATTGCTCCTGATTACGACCCGGCAGCTCTCTCACTTTTGGCAAAAAAAAAGAATGGCAATTACTGTGTGTTAAAGGTAATTCAGTTACTAATGAAGACATAGCGTCACTTTAATCAGATAAATCCTAATTATTTACCATCGGAAACTGAGGAACGAACTGTTTTTGGATTACGGCTACGACAGAAACGAAACAATGCCATTATTAATGCAGACACATTTTCAGACGTTGTAGGATCGGTTAATGAGGTATTGTAATTTCAAAAATAATCAAAATAATTGAATACAGTTAAACAAACAAGCGATTGACGATTTAATTGTTGCAACGATTGCTCTGAAGTATGCTCAATCCAACAGTGTATGTTTTGCTCATCGGGGACAAGTGATTGGAATGGGTGCTGGGCAACAGTCCCGAATTCATTGCACTAGACTTGCCGGTTCAAAAGCAACAAATTGGTAAGTAGTCACTTTCAAGAGAATTTTATTTTCAAAAAAACAGTGCAATTATTATCATTTGAAGTTTCGAGCAAAAATTGGTTTTGTACAGTCATCTCCACAAAGCTTTTTCACATTACTCCAATAGCCGATTGTTTTCCTATAACAGCGTATACTTCCTTTTTAATGAATTATACCTGTCTCTACATCCATTTGCGCCACCGTCATGAAGTCGTGAGAATGCTTCACAGTCTGATTTACCATAACATTTGACACGGAATTTACTTGCGAGTGTCTGTATATTAATTTATAATTTGAGCTCAACAGGCTGTTGTCAACGGCCGTAAGTTTTAACACATTCTTCTTTGACCCAGGTCTGTTTGTTAACTAAGTATCTCTTTTATTATGTGCGTTCTCTTTCCAGGTCATATGAAAAAGTTCTTTAACTTGGTATGTTCTTTCACATGACGGTATACAACAGATCTTTGACTATGTTAGTGACTTAATAGTTCTACTGTTGTTTATAAAACTACGGTAACCATAACTGATACTTATGATATTTCTTGGTTGAGTTATCTAGTTAAAAAACTTTCGGAAGAGAGAACATCGCATAAACTAGAAAGTCAAAGATCTACCATGAGAAATCGCCATGAGAAAAAAATATACCATGCTGAAGAATATTTTCATCGGACTCGTGTAAAGAACGTTATACAATCAACGAAATACCTTTTAAAGAGCATAAGTAAAATAAGAACCAGTTGAAGAACGCTAACTAAGCACAACTCTGAGGTTCAACACACACTTCAAACGATATAGTAGAGTAGTGAAACAGTAATATTCAAAAAAACGGACACCGTGAAAAAAATGGTTGAAACCGAGAGAAGGTAACGCCAGCATCAGTTGTTAAATAGGCTAATTATTTCACAAACCCTTATGCACGAAGCAGAACATTGATAGCTTTGCGCGCAATTCATCCAGCTTTCTTCTTCAGTTTCATAATCCTTCTTACCAGGCTGATAACACTGCTGTAATTGTAAGTTAGTAACCTCTGAAAGTACATATCTGAACCTGGAATTGATAAATGTTCAATCGAAAGAAACCACAGCCAATTCGTTCAAATTGGTCCACTGAGCACCCAATCGGAACACATCCAGAATCTACCTCACACATAGCTAGTAAACATGGATGATCTTCTTCGACTAATCATGGAAGTCATGAAATTGGCCATTATCAACTTTTACTTACATCCAGGGAACATGAGCAATCCATTTATTGGAATTATATGAAGAAATATTAATTTAATGAATAGAATTGATAACATTTCGAGATCACGGCGGCCTCATCTGTATAGAAACTACTGGTTGAAATTGTTGCCTTAAAGCAGACACTTGAAAAGCTGAGGTTTCTGCCGAAATGGATGTTGCTTTATATAAATTTTGGTCGCTTCGCTGCTACGTTTTGAAAAGACACGCCCATTCACTGACCACTTTCAATTATATTTCGTACGAAATAATGGAATCGAAATTCAATTGAAAATCGTTAATGAATTGAATTTTGTGTCAGTGATATTCAGATGACGATGTGAATTTCAAAAATAGCTTTCCCCTATATATATTGTTCGAAAAGATTTATATTTTGACAGGTGGCTCAGACAACATCCAACGGTTCTAACACTACCATGGAAAAGTTCAGTTAAGAGATCTGAAAAGTCGAATGCTATTGACGTTCTTTGCAGTGGTGTAATCGGGAATGAAGTACATATACGAGGTTTATTCATGAATGAACTAATCATTATTCTTCAAGATTTCCATGGAACAATGGCAACAATATTTCAATGAGCCCGTCGACATAATGATAGAGGTTTGTACGCGCGCGTAAACAAAGGCTATTCAACATCCTTCAAATACATGCTTCTTTATGGCTAGGGTCACGAAAAATAGTTCAAATTAGCTTTAAAGATTCTCAAAAATAATCGAAATAAGATAAATAACATGTTAATATTTGTTGAATCGAATACAAATTCCTGTGTGAGTCCTTCAAAAATAATTGTTTTCGTAACATTCCCATATGACAAGTAAAGAAACAGATTTAAAGAGGTTTGAGTATTAGTTTATGACGTATTCGAGACGGATTAGTATGGAGTGTTGCGGAAAATAGAAAGTCAACTAAATACTTTTTTACATAGGAGACACGCACCGAATGGCTTAGCAAGCAAACAGGGGTTGTGATGAGCTCAGATGCCTTTTTGCCATTCCGGGATAATATTGATTGTGCAAAAAAGGTATTATATAACTTTATCAGAAGTTATAAATAAAACATTCTTCTAGTTCGGAGTGTCGTATGTTGCCCATCCAGGAGGATCAGTTCGCGATGATGAAATTAAAGCTGCCTGCGATGAGCACGGAATAACCCTTGTTCACACTGGACTTCGTTTATTTCATCATTAGTCCCCATAATTTTCAACCTAGATAACAAAGCAATAATCCAGAATAAATCATTTTTACAATACAATAACGTCTGAACTTGCTTCATTAATTCTATCTTGAAAAGTTTATGAGCGAAATTATGACAATAAAGCGGAGTAATCACAAATATTTCACAGTTTTGAAATCAAAACTCAGACCAGTTTTCCGGCGTTTTTCCACTATTCCATTCTTCAACAGTTATACTTCTTCTCTCAACAGTTTCCCGCAATGATCCCAACATACTAGCTGAATATTTGAACCATTTAATCCGAAAACGTTGCATCGACTTACCTCCTAACCAAGAAGCAAAAATCGGGAAGTTTTGCAGCTCTTTAAACTGATAAAATTTTACATCTTCTGCAATTTTTTTATTTTCTATATCGCTCAATGTTCGAAGTTCGGCCTAAAAGAAAAATAGATTGATTTATGCAGTTATAAAAAGCAAACACCTTCAGTCGTGCGGCAAAGCCTGGAATGGTCGACATTCCACCAACGAGTAGGATATTAGAAAATAACATTTTTCTTATGTCAATCGGGCAATTTCCAGTTATCGAAAGCATTATATGTTGCAAACAACTATCGAAGGAATTGGATGACAAATATTCTTCATCAAACATACATTCGACGCTAGTTTCGCTGAACAGTAAATAGAAAATTCCAAAAACTTCAGAAACACTCACATAACAACAGAAGGTATTACGACAGTTTTACCATTAATTGATACAATAAGTTCATCTGTAATCGATGGAACGGGCAGCTTGTCAGTTTCACCATTATCATATAGTTTCCATTTCTGCGCTCTATCCTTATCAACACATACCAAATTTAAAATGATAGTCTCGCATAATTTAACATCCTAAATGTATTGTTTAGTAAATATCATTTGAACAACTCACATCGATAGAAAGCCAATCCGCATCAGAAAATTCTATTCTTTCTCCATTCATATTCTCAACTCTTCCGTATTTTTTCAGCAACTTTCTTACTCGATTTTCCAGCTCTTTTCCGCATATTGATCTCGTTGAGCGATGACTACTCAACATGGTTACTCCTTCAATCACCTGAAGACAGTAAAGATGAAGAGAAAAGGAAAATATTAAAACTGGAATAATCATCAACTCGGAATACCCGATATCAACAACTAATGCATTCTGCGTGTTGAATGGGAATGTGCAACAAACGTGGGACGGCATGAACATTATAGATTTACAACGGAGCTTTTCAAGGACGGCCTAAATTTAAATTTAAACATATATTCATCAATTGACCAACACCTTTGCTATGGCGTTTCTCATAGCAATTGACATGAAAACGCTTTCGACAATGATTAATGGACGATCGTTAGGAGCAAGAACTCTGAAAGAAATATAACATCAGTTTTCTAACTGTGAAGCATGATCGGTTGAAACTACTATCAATCATTTTCGAATTTAAACGGAACATAATGATACACGAGCGTGGGACGTTTATTAATATGCATATTAATATGGAGTTTTTCCTTACATTTAGAGCACAGTGGGAAAAGTCATTATTTACAAGTTTCCTCTCCAGGATGTTCATTCAATTTTTTAAAAAGTTATAATAGTAAGGACTTGAATGTCTTCTTTAAAAAATTGTTCTGTGTGAAATTTATGAACCAATTCTGCATATTGCCAGAGAAAATTTTAGCTAGTGTCGATGGGTGTTTAAAATTTCGTATTGAAATGTGATAAAAAACTTACTTCAAAAAAAGGTGACGGAAAAACTTGACCAATATATCCTCGGCCTGTTGTTGTGGCAATATAACTGATTTTCTATTGTTGAGAGAGAAAATCTCTTCGGAGGTCACTTTTCGTCCTGCTTCATCATCGAATTCTGTTAGCAGAATATGGCGTGGATATGTTTCTCCTGCGCACCCCAATCTAAAATTTACTTTCAATTAAAGACATTGTTAGTTGCTTATACAAAATTGATTCTTGAAAACTTTCCAGGCACTAACTTGGTTAACTTTGAGCCAATATCTACGACAATAGCGTTTTTTCCGTTGTCGATTGAACTGATTGCCTGGGATAAAGCTGCCGAGGACACTGATAAAACTGATGAAGTTGAAACTCCAGACGAACTTCGTCTAGCTGCTCGGAGTGTTTCAATTGTGGACAACGTAGACATGTCCACTGAAGTACTTTAATTAGAAATGGTTTTTTGAAGTGAACACGAAAAAGTCGAAGGATACGAGAAACATTGATAAATTATCATTATATTAATTTTAATTTACTTCGCACGGTCCAGTTGAGTTTTTTTGGGGTTTCGGCTTCAAAATTTTTTTCTCAGCCTTAGGGTTGAAAAAATTAAGCTGCAGTGTCATTTGATAAATGCGATGCGTTCTCGTCGTATTCATCGATTGAAAGGTAGTTCGAACATTGAAAACATTCAACAGTCGTCCAAAAAAGCACAAATTATTCAATTGGTAAATATATATATATAGTTATTTGACGCATTATACTGCATCAAGTATAGAAAATTTCTTTATAAAGAATTTTTTTTGACGCGTTATGAAGACAACTGTTCTGCAAACACTTTCTGTTTTCCTTGCGTACGTTGTATGTCGGATTTGCGATTTTATGCATAACCATGGCCATGGTCAATTGACGTGCATCGCGCGAGCATTCTTTAGAGATCAATTGAAAGGTCCACATCCAAGCTCGAAAAAATCGCGATGTTCATAATATGTATGTATGTTTAATTTAATTCGCATTTTAAAAAAATGCTCTTGCATTACTAAATAATCCATTTCTTGAAGCAATTTTTGCTCATGATATCTAGATCTACTTCAATTACCCCTTCCTTCCTTCTGTTAGCTACACATTTTTTTCCGTTGTGTCATATTTTTCTTTTTATTTTATCGACGCAATGAAATTCATTTGCTGTGAAACTTTTTCCTTACTGCATACGGTGCTCACTAAATGATCTCAAATAGCACAGCTTCAAACTTCCAAACCCATGCACAATTCTGAGGACACCTTCGACAAAACATTTCAGACGACATCAAAGGTAAGTAGCTTAACTTAGAAGAAACGTTGTCCTAAATTATTGCCTTAAATTCAAGAAAATTGTGACGGAGAAAGTGGATGACAATTATGATGACGCCGTTAATGACCTCACAACTGGAGAACTGACAACATTACTGTCCTTTATGGAAGGAGAGCTGGAAGCGAAAGAAGATGTTATCGACCATTTGAAGGTTCACTTTTTTATGCAAAAAATTAGCATCTGTATTAAACATAAGTTTACAAACGCAACTATAGAACAGTTGAAGCGTATCTTCTTAGTCTTTTGTCACCAGAATTATGCGGAGGCAATAAGGGGGTTTATAAAAAGTCAAAATTCGTGAATCTACGCATCCGCAATTTTCTAAGTAGACTTTGAGTTTCATTTCCGTATTTGCCTACGACTAACTTGAAAATAAAAATGAAATGTTGTATTTGACTTTTGGATCTTCTTTCGCAAATTCATCGAGAACAAAACGTTTTGAAAACTATTGTCTGAAAAATAAAAGTAAATAATTGATTGTCTGATTATTCTCTTGTAATCGATTTATTTCAGAAAGAAAGAATTAAACTTCTACTAGCTGATGTAAAGTACGGAAAGATTTCAATGAATGATCCCTTCTCAGCATTCCGACGTGATGACACTTTAACAAAGGACGAAATAAATGATGATGCAATCACACAAAGCTGTAAATCACAAACTAGTCAGCTCGAAAAATTGATAATCGTGCAAAGAAATTCTCAACAAAAAACCAAGATAGTGAGTTAATATTACAAAACCCATGTATCTACTCAAACACTCACTAGATTTTGTCTTCTTTGGAGACTAAGCATCGAAATCTCATCAGGAAGCTAGAAGAGGACAGGAATGCTCGAATAAAGTGATTTTCAGCATATCGGTTATTACGGGGTTTTTTATGTTTAGGTATGCCAAACAAGGGGACGATTTAGTGGCTCATCTGGAGAAGGAAAAAAACAATCTAAACCAACAGGTATTTCAATAACAAAATCAAACTATTTCACTATTTTATTTTGTAGATCGAGTTTCATATTAATAATAAGAACCAAACGGAAATAGAAAAGAATAGTATCGCGTTGGAACTTGCAAACGAGAAGAAAAAACATGAATCAATAGTTTTGTATTTAATCAACGAACGCAAACTCTTATTAACAACTCTACATGAATTAAAGTTAAGTTCTGTGAAAAATTCCAAAAACGATGACGACAAAGGTATACTCATAAGTTTCAACTACGTGTGACAAATTTTGTTCAGCATTGGGAGTTCTAAATGAGAGGGAAATCATTGACGAATTGAGAAAAGAAGTCACTTTTTTGAGAGGCGAACGAGAATCGTTATCAAAAACACAGCAAATTTTGAAAAAAGAAAACCAAAGTTTGAGAGAAACTGTCCGAAGTCAAGCAGGTGATTTAATGTTGTTACGGAAAAATATGAACACTACCAGGCCGATTGAGAAGCATACGTCAATGGTATTCATTCATCGCCTTCATGTTTTTTACTCCTAAGTTTTGCAGTTGCCGCAGATAGTTCCGGATACATCGAGCTCATTGATTATGGCGAATCGGGGCGCTACTACTTCACCCAGTCATCAAAATTCAACATCAACTACATCTCAAGCTTTTCCTCCTTCGCAAAGTTTTCGGCCAAATAGAATTCCTAATTCTAACACGTTCCCCACAGAGAAAACCAAATTCCAAAAACCTACAGCATCTCGAAAAATCAGTTCACCTATTAGAAAACCTCCCGCAATGGGTGTTTCGTCAACTGTTCGTCGTCCACCTTGTACATTCGGAGCAATGTCTTCTAGTCCTATAGGGCCAAACTCGTCGACTGTGTCAGAATTGGATAAATTGGAAACAGAAATCCAATCTATGAACTGTAAGTTTTTTTTTTCGAAAACAATATTTCTGTTGTTGTTCATGTCGGTGAAGTGATTTTCTTCATATTACTTCAGTACTATCAAAACTAAATCCATTCCAACATACATCGACAGCAAAACGGAGTTCAAGTATTCCACTAGAGAAAAACAATAATACATCTCTACGAAGAAGCATTATACCCAGCCCGAAGATAAACAGCGTCACATCATCTGGTAACGTCTCAACTAAAATCGGCACGTTTTTTTGTGTTTATTTTTTGAATATCTATCATCAGCACCCGAACGTCGCTGTTTCCAATCTATTCATAAAATAAAATTTTTCAGCTTCCCATGTGGCAACTTCTACAAACGAACTGAGGTCGGCATCATCAGCATCAACGTTGAAAAGAAATGAACCGGCTAAAGCAAATCGATCATCTTAGAAAATATTTTTACTTTGTCTATCATACGTCATGTACCATAAGTCTACATAATTGTTTAGGGTTGAAATTTTGCTCAAAAATGTTTTATTTATAATATTTTCTGCATCGCGAGGGCTTGAAAGAAATTGTCCAATAAAAGTTCAAATCTTTATAGATATTAACAGGATCAATTGAATTGAGAACAAGAATTTACAACAATACAAAACGCGAAATGTTTGAATTAATACCCGGCCAAATAGTTTCAGTTAAACAGTGGGGACATGTGATCATAGAGAGAACTTCTTATATAAAATTTTCTGGTATCGAAATGGAAGTATAATTGGAAACAAGTATTTTCTATTAAGAAATCACTATATACTTCAACCATTGGAAAATGGAGTTTTTCTAAAGATGAAAATATTAGTCTTTGATCAGATACAACTTTATATAGTTCAACGCAAATAATCACGAAGAGAATTTTAAAAAGAAATATTAGATGAACTGAGAACAGATTACCCCATATGCGATGGAATGATAGACGAAACCGAGTTCTGAATCAATCGACGTGCCTGATAAACGTCTTTGTAAAGATTGCTGCTAGTGGCGTTGTCCAGCGTCTGAAAATGAGAAACTAGTAGAATATATACGATATAAGCAGTGGCTTCGAAGAAAAAGCTCAACCATCCTGAAGTGCGAGGACTAGAGCTAGAAAATTACCTTGTTTTTAGTGTTGAGCACAATTTTCAGATCGGTTTGCCATGCTGGCTCACCGTTCTCGTTTTTATCAATTCTTGGGCACCAACGCTCATGATTGTGTACAGGATCGAACTTGATCTCACATCTGAAAACTTCCGATGTGATAAGGTACATAATACAGTCTAACTTGACAACAACTTCTCGTGCACAGTGATCGCATAAAAGCGCCATATATCCTCTGCGTGATTTTGAAATTTTCCAACCGAGTGAAGAAACGAAGACGAAATTTGGAGCGAAAAGATCCATTTTTGGTAAGGATATTCCGAGAGGGACATCCTGATAGAAAAGTATTATAATATTTAAACGACTGATAGAGGCTTACTACTATTATGTCGGATTCTTTAAACGACAGAGCCGGAGCAAGTCTTTCATCTATGCCTTCCATGATTTCTTTAGATGTTGGCTCAATCATTCGGAACTGTGGGGAACCTGCTTTTTGTTTGCAAGTATTTTTATGTGACGAAATCATTTTCTCGTAAATGTGTCTGCAACAATGTAAATTATAACATGGGAAATCACCCAAACTTCACTTTAGAGATGCATTGTATACATTGATGTTCACTTTTGTTATTTTTGGCAATGTCGTGTTCAACACCTCATCGCATTCAACACATTTAACCGAATTTTTCTTAACACATGACCATCCATAATCAGCCAAATCTCGAGGTGAAACTGCACATCCGAGCCAATGTGGAGCCTGAGAACTTATGATTATAAGAAAAATTAAAATGCTGGAGAACTGCTAATTGTGAATTAGCGGCTTTCAACTTGCCTTGTAAGTCTTGATGATATTTTTGTATGACTCAAAGTCTCGTAATTTGCTTAACTGGGTCTTCCTGAAATTGAAAAATAAATTGATGAATCTTTTCGGACAAATTACCTTTTTGCGGAGGATGATTGACCGCATCCTAAAGTTTCACTAATTATTTCGGTTGCTTTCCGTTTAAGAGTGGCATGACGCTCTTTCGATACATCTAAGTCCATGATTCGTGGTCTATTGAATAGAACGAGCTGAGGAGATAAGAATTTTTTTGTAAAACTGGAACGAACTGAAAAAAATACTAATAAATGGTAAAATATATAAGTCGTAGATGTTTTCTTTACCGTAATTGCAACAGCGCTTAAAGGCACACCAAGTTTAAAATCAAAAAGGTCCCGACACGATTTCTCCGTCCAACCATTTTTCTCAGCCTTCTGTCGCGCAGCCCATTAAAAACTCTCTCTACTCAATTATTGATTTACATTCAACTAATCTTGTCGTGATTAGTATATATAATAAATCCAAGAACCTCTCTGCTTAAAATTACGAAACATGCAAGTAAAAAATCGATGGAGATTGCACGTGATTTTTTTCGCTCTGCCGATTTTCCACTGTGCGCAGGGACTTTTCACAGTTTGCGCGAAAATAGAAAGAAAGAAATAATGGAAAGTATCGAAAACTTAAAACTGCGTCTTTTGGATTTGTTGATTTCGCCGAAAAACACAAGAAGATTTAATTCCTACAGAAACAAACGTTTTGTTAACGAGCAACTCAAATTTTTCAAACTAATTTCATGAACTCATGTGAAGAATATTTTTTCAGCAGACCAGTTCTCAACAAACCGTGACGCTATCTGAAAATGTCGACATGCAGCGAAGGTCAATCGGAAAAAGAGGTTTTCGTATAAAAAACCGCTTAATATGACATCTTTTCAGTGCCCTCTCTGTATGGAAATATTAGAATTGGACGATATAAATTTTTTCCCGTGCAAGTGTGAATATCAGGTAAAACTTTCAGCAGTAGCCTGTCTAGTGTTGAACATACTGTAAGGTTGTTTATTTATTTTTTTACCATTCAGATATGCCGTTTTTGTTGGCATCGCATCCGTACCGATGAAAATGGGCTTTGTCCTGCTTGTCGACAACCATATCCTGAAGACCCAGTAAATTTCAAGGTTAGTTCAATATGAATCTCCAGACTTACATAATAAATTACATCAACAGCCGCTGACAAGTGTGGACGTCCAAAGGCATAAAAATGAGAAAAGGATGAAAAAGCAGGCCGAGAAAATAAAGATTTCTGAAACAAGGCAGCATTTAGCAAGCTATCGTGTACTTCAGAAAGTAATAAATCAGAAAAACATACTGTGAATGAAAATACTTCATTTAAGAATCTTGTGTATGTTGTCGGATTGTCATCGAGAGTAGCTGATCCGGAGATACTTAAAAAACCCGAATATTTCGGCCGTTATGGCAAAATATTAAAGGTAACTAACAAACCGTTAATTAATATGTACCAAGCTTTCAGATTGTTACTAGTATTGCGCCAAGTTTACCGCATCAACATTTACCGCAAAGTCATACTGCTTATGTAACTTATAAAAAAGTGGAAGAAGCTTTGAGAGCAATCATTGTGAGATCCCTTCTTCAACACTCACATAACATCTTCTTTTGCAGGGTGTTCATAATTCTGTTTTGGACGGCAGGCTGGTAAAAGCATCGCTAGGGACAACAAAGTATTGTTCTTCATTTCTGCAAATCCGTAAATGTTTCAAACAGGTTCGTAGTTTTTTTTTAATTGTATTAATTTATTGCTTAGAACTCAAGTTCGTTAAATTTTTCGTGATTCGCGCGAAATATATATTTTACTTTTTTCAAACACATGTAATTTTTTAGGAGTGCATGTATCTTCACGAAAATGCAGAACCAGAAATAAGTTTCACGAAAGAAGATATGCATGCCGGGAAACATACTGAATACGAGAAGAAACTGATTGAGTCAATAGTTAATCGGCCACCACCTCCTCAAGTCACTGTTGCCAGTATAATCGAAAAGAGCATATCACTACGGTATAAGATAGACATGTTCGCCGGTTTTTTTGAGTTAAAAACCTCATACACTGAAATAACAGTAAACACCTAATTTGTAGAAAAAGAAAAAGCGCACTATCGGTTTTATACTAGTTGAGCCTTCGTTGTAGATTCACAAAGCCATGGCCTTTTATGAGCTTTTAAATCGTACTTCAAAACTTGGTTAACATTTTTTAGTGTTTAGAGGCTCAAATATTTAAAAAAAAACAGCTGTGATTTCTTGGACTACGGTGCTCTATTTGTATGGGAACGATAATGCGATCTTACAATGTAAAAAAAGATTTCGATTAACCCATCTGTTGTAGTCTTGAAGTTTCTCGCCGCTGAATAAGCATCTGACAAACCTTTATAAATTTTGAAAATTAAAAAAAAAGATAAGTAGAGAAGTTTCTACAAAACATCCTCCCATGTTTGATTCTGTAATTGATTAAATTTCAGAGCAAAACCACTCAGCCAGCATAATGTCCCAGCAAATTGGGAAGCATATGATGACGAAGATTTTGAAAGAGATGATACAGATGACAACCCATCAGAAGTATCAAGTGCAGCACTAGCTGAAACTCCGCTTGAAACATCGGAAGGTTTAGAGCATACGAAAAATTTCGGTGACGAAGATAATGCTTCATCTAATGATGTAAGAACAACTTTTGATCTGAGCTATGTTATATATTTCAGTCGATAGAGGATCCAGCGCCATCAAACCAGAATGACGGACTCAGTCACAACAAAAAAAATAACACTAGTGCTAGAGATCGGAAATGGTCAGAAAGAGAAGAAAACTCCTTAGCACAAAGTCATTCACCGCCAACAGACCCTGAGGCAAACGAATTCGATAATGATGAGTCGGTTGTACGGTACTGATAGTCTTTACAAGTTTAATTGTATTGTAAACAAAATTTCAGTCTTGACGAGATGATGGCGCAACTTGGGACATCTGATGGAATATCACGCACATGTCAAGAAAACTATTCCTGTTTCGGTATTCCTGCACCGGCTGATCACAAGGAAGCACCTGCGCCACTTATGCAATGGGATGCGCTTCTTGGACTATCTCCACAACAACCAGATCAGCCTCCAATTATCAATACGGAATCACTCTTCTCGTCTTTCACATCAGCCTTCTCGCGACCTCTTCAGCAATCTCAGCCGTATACTGTTCCTTCCGTGAACATGCAGAATACAGCGCCAAGACAAACCGCAATACCAAGCCCGCCACCTGGACTGAAACGTTATGATTCGGAAGACGATCTAGGATTTGATCCATTTATCGAATCTTCTAAAGGATTGTCAGCTTTGTTGCAAGAAGAGGAGCAGGAAGAACTGGTTTCGACAAGGAGCAATACGAATCACAATACTCAGAGTTATTCGCAAAATCAGTCAATAGCTTTACAACAGTAATTTCTAATCATCTGCAAAACTTTCCAAATTACTCTTTCAGATTGTTGATGCAACAACATCAATTACATCAACTGCAGCAAATTCATCAACAATCTCAGCATCATCAGCAGTTGCAGCAACCCAGCCTTCCCAATCAATCTTTTCTCCATCAATTACATGCACAACAACAAGCGCAGAATCAGCAACAGCCTGTAAATTTTGGACAGTCTACCGGATCGTTGTCTTCGTTGTGGTCGAACCCGTCTCATTCTCTATATAGTGGAAATTTGGGGTTACACCAACAGCTATATCAGCATCAAAACCCACTGCAATCATCAAGTTCGCATTCAAACATGACTACTGATTCTTATGGGCAAATGCACTTGTTGCGGCAGCAACAAATGATGGTTAGGTTTCAATGTTTCATAACCAGTTAACATAGTTTTACAGATACATCAACAACAACAGCAGCAGCAGCAACAGCAGCAAGCATCTGCTTCAGCTCTTAACCAGAATTCTTTAATGAATGAGTTTGCTGCCGCTAGACAAGCTGCATCGTCGTCATTATTCTCACCTCTCCAACAATTTCCCATAGGTCAGCAGCAGGAGTTACCAAGTCGGAACAATTCATTTTCTGTTGCCCCACCTCCAGGATTAAGTGGCTCTACGAATCGTCAAATGTCGCAAAATTCGAATTCGCAATCTGGGATGCACCAAATGATGAACAGTATGACAAATCAACAACTTCAGCCTCAGCTAAGTATGCAAGAGTCATTCAAAGCTCTTTTACCCAATGTAAATGTTCGGTTTATGGACGATTCATCAATGTCACGTTGGTCGCATGAGAACAGTCTGCGATCAGGAGCGAATGTTCAGCCACCTCCCGGATTTTCATCAATCTTGAATCGTTAAGATATAATATATTATAAAAGGTTTGGTTGGTTCTGATCATCCACCTTTTTCTTCATAGTTCTATCCATTTCTTTTATAACCATTTTGTCAATGCTGGCGATGAATTCCATTATTCGGAATATTGTCGACTGCTTTTTTTTTTCAGTTTAGTCGTTCTCTCACCGCGTGGTTCCGATATAAATCTTATTCGAAAATGTCTTTTTAGTTTACCATCTCCGCACTTATTTCTTGTAATAAGATAAGCGTTTCTAATTTTTCATGATTTTCAATTTAGTTTATTTCCCGTGATCAACTTCATCTAGGCTGGCCCCAGATTGTCTTTAATTTTTTCCGATCAGAAATGTCATTTTTCGAAATACGCAACACATTGGTATTATATAACCAACAATTCCGTTTCGATCGAACTTTTTCATGTCATAGATATAGATCACTTTTGTTTTCTGGCACTGATCATTCCGTTGATTCTCTGTCATCCTTCACTCTATTGTGGTAAGAAAGATTTAGTTCATTCGACTTCGCAACCAGAAATTTATCGATTTGTTCGTGAAGGAATAAATGTTTCATAACAATTATTATTGATAAAGTTTCTCTATGTCTTTGACCTGAATAAACATTTTCATAAAATATCTTTACTTCTCTGAAAAGCTCGATTACCATACATCGTTGATTTATTGGGAAGTGCTATTTCTGCATTTTTTGAATAATCTGATTACAGGGAGAATGCAAATCAACAAAAATTTATCAAAAAGTTTAGATCAATGGGAACAAAATCTAACAGAAGACTGCTTCGAGCTGGCGGAATTTATTGGAGATATTGACAGGCAGAGTACGGAAGATTTCAGAAAGAACTCAGTTTCGAAAAAGTAATAGGAATAGTTCAATGGATCTCAATTCATATCTTATAGAAAACAAAAACTTCATCGCCAATCAATGTTTAAAAACATGGAGGATGCTCAATTCACACCTCAGCCCAGTGAATATATATACATAAAAAATGATTGCCGTAGGCCCAACAATGAAACGATTACTACTCAACGTTTTGTAAAGACAAATCCCATGTCACTCATCTCGGAATCTATTGTGAATAGGAACAAATTAGAAGTGAGAAAATTATACATGTTCAACATCCAACTATCCTATGATCCTATAATTTTCAGATTCGAACGCGAAACCAGAATCGACTTGACAGAATATTTATTGGGATCCCGAACAGATTCGATCATCATATGAACATTCTTTTAGAAAACGCTGTCGAGACAAAACTGTTGTCGAGGTAAATCAAATGCACGTTAACTTCTTTCAAAAATAATATCGTTTGATTTCAATGAAATGTGTTCGCAAGAGTCTGGAACAATAAAGACAAGTTCTTTCGTAAATTCGTATGCGTCTTGCAAAAACTCTGTTTTATATCTAGTTCTTGTAGGAGCTATATTTTGAGAAACAATTTTGTCACCTGAAACGAAGCGAGCTCATGACTAGAAGTTCAACCACAGTGAAATTCCCCCTACAAACAAGTACTGAAAATTTGTCCAGTGGGAATTGCCTGAACTAGTGTGCGGCCAGATTGCAAAATAGCGTGCCTTGGGTTGCAATTCGAGGCCACGCCCCTCTTTTTCAAGTTCTCAGCCTAAATTTCTAGTTTTCTGAGTTGACGGTGTTTTAACAAAATTCCAGCACGTCTTAAGCTTATATAAAACCATTTAGAAGGTTTATTGAAAAAAATGGTGGCGAAAATATCATCGTCCAAAAAGTTCGTGAAGAAAAACACTTTTTTTCAGAGATTCGGCAGTATCTTTTTCAGGAAACAATATTTTTACAGATATCTGCCTATAAATCGTTCTCCTCGGTGGTTCGGAGTTTTCTGTTGTGGCCGATTTTGATTCTTGAGTCCCGAAAATTATATTTTTGACTTTTTTTAAAATATCAAAAAATCGTGTGGTCTCCGCCCACTTTGCAAGTTAGGGCACGCTAGTTTGCTGAGTCAAGGCACGCGGTTCTCACGGACAAATTTCGTAGGGGGAATTGCATTGTGTCAACTAGTAGCTACTTCATGTTAGTCGTTCAAATGTCCATTTTCAGAGACCTCACAAAAATTCCATCCAGGCGAGAGTGTCTACAGAATAGTCTACCGGAATTCCTGCAATGGAACGAAGGTGGTAACTGGCCGATAAGAATTGGAAAAAATCGCTCAGTACAGCACAGAAATCATCGCACGTGTTTCATCAAAGGAGATAATATCATAGTCGTTCGTATATTACCCAATAATTTTTGATGTGACAAAATTTTAATTCGGAAGTAAATGTACATAAAGTTATATTATATCTTTGTTAATCATTGTTTATATGCATATTGATAAAACTAACAGAACCCATAATTTAGTTTGAGACAATTTTTCATTTTTTTACAGTACGAAAATTCAACAAAAAGTCAATAACAATAAATCAAACGAAAATTCATGGCTAATGGATCAAATATAATCAAAGCTAAACATCAAAAAATTAACGAAATGCGGAAAGAAAAACGAGAACTTGCCTATTTTTAGAATCGCATTACCATTTTTAGTATTTTCTCCAAGATCATATTCGATCCATTAAAAACCTAATACGATACCAAAACGTCTTTGATGTCGTATTAGGCCCACTGCAACAACAAAATGAGTGAAACGATGGTTCTGACGTGTTTTTAGCTGTTCTAAGACTTCAAACAATAAGCACATGTTGTTTTTTGAAAGATGATGTTTTGGCAACCGTAATAATCTATTTTGATTGTACCCGAAGAGTTGCATACAACAACATGACCTGCAATATAAAATTGTTTTAAAACAATTACAAGAATTTAAAACGAAACATCAGACTTTCCTACTCTTTAACAACCACGTATTTTCCAATGCGCTGAAAGAAATCTCAAAACTGGCTGTTTTTCAAAAATAACTCGAGATTCAGAGTCTAGGCATCGACACCTTGGTTAATATTTAACTATTATTGGGCGCATTCTATTCTTATTACCAGATTTTGGTTTGAAAAGCATCACTAGATGTACATGGAGAATTGGATTCACGGATCAGCTTTGTCAAAAATCGTTTCTGCAACTTTCCGAAAAGAAAATCCGAAATAGAAGCTTCAATATTTTGAAAGATGTCTCTTAAAATTCGGATTCTGAATATGGTTATCAAAAAAATTTTCTCATTAGCCGATCAAAAAATAAAAAATATACTGGAACGTTGTTTTATGAATTTCTGAGTTCAGATTCGGAATATTCGGGCAAAACTGCCCTTCGTGATAAAACAGTCGAAAAATATCTGAATAGCCGTTCCAGAAAATTTCCTAGCATGTCGTGGTGAATCTACTACGGCTCAAATTCAAAACTCACTTCCTTGTCCAACTGTTTCCCTCTTAATGAAGCAAGTGCATTTAGCAATCGATCCGAAAATCCGTCAGGTAACAAATCTCTCAAAGCACTCGAGAACCCGTCGGGATCAGATTGAGACAGATTCAGTAAAGTTGCACAAACTTCGTGAATAACCTGGAAAATCATCATTTTTCAAAAGTTTTGAGTACACTATTCATACGATTGTACTGCCAGCATCGGAAGGAGTAATATGTGATAGAGACGGAACTTGTAATGCAACTCGCAACGTTCTTATCGACCAGGCAGGTGCAAAATGTGAAACTTTAGAAAGACACGCTAGCGCAACTTTTTGAGCGGTTTGATCCGTAGATAGGGCTAAACCTTCAACAGTCTCCAGGACATGATCCAGAAGTCCAGGAGTTGACGTCAGAATTGTTGCACAATCACTGACTATTACGGTATGCAGCAATTGGAGAAAAGCTCGTTGTACATAAATCAATGAGCGATTTGAATCATCTGAAATTCAAAACTTTTAATCTTTTTTTGCTCGTTGAACGAACCTTTGGAAGTGGAGAAACTATTTTGACTTTGACGTGATGTGCGAGCGGCAATCGCGAAAACATTAGCCAAATTGATACCACTCGAAAGAATTGATTTCTGAATTTTTTGCAACAATGAATGCGGGAAAAAACTTAGAAAGAACACATTAGCATGAATAGGTAAATTAATAATCACTGGTGAAATATTTATGAACAAACCTTGAACTTCGCAACAGCTTGATGGCAAAAAATCAGAAGATGTTGCATAGAGTCTAAATCCGTAGATACCAATGCCAACTTTTCAAAAATTTTGTTCATGTATGGCATTAGTTCTTCTTCCATTGATACAACTAGCCTATGAGCAAACTGACGAACTGCTTCCAACAAAAAACAATTTTCAACCGTTAATGCATTGATGAACAGCTCAAAGATTCATAACGTAATTGTAACATAGGAAATTGAATGTGAAACTTTTGAAAATTATCATCTCCAAAAAATAGCAACTTTTTTAAAGAAAACGTACCTGAACGAGTCCAAGAAAAATATCCACACAACCACATGTTTTCATCGATTGAACGTTGTTGAATGCTTTTGACATTCTACAGCAATAGATCACAATATTAGAATTGAAATTTATTAACATTCGCTTGGTTTCCTCATCTGCATTGCGAGATCGGGCAAGAGCAAGTTCAGCAAGCCCGTTCTCGAACTTCGAAGCTAAGGAAGATGATAATTCCTCGAAATAGCGTACCTTAATATGGTTTCATTTACCCCATAATTCGATTCTAATTACCTTTAACTCAGTTGACAAATTTCCAAAAACTATAAGTGTTGCAGTGGCCTCAAAAATATATGCTTGATCATCAGAAGAAAGCATTTGATTCGCACCAGTTTGGGGAGAAACTGCTAATAAAGGTGCCAGTCTAGTGATAACTTCTGACACTAAACCACTAAGCACTGTTTTGTGGGATTTGACAAAACGACAGAAAAGATAAACAATGCGCGTCCGAACGTTGGAAACTGGATTAGCAATACCACGTTGATCGAGGAAAGCTTCAGCGATTTGTGGAATAACTTCGCTTTGAGAATGAAGCGAGAGTAGTCTTTCATATCGGCAGGCCAACTCAAAAAACATCACGTTGATGGTTGCTGATCTTCCATCCAGAACCAGCCCTTCGAGTATTGCAATGGGTAGACTTGCAGCTCTTTCTGAAACACCTTCTCGAACTGTTTGCAGCATATTGCTCTGTTAAATATTTTAATTGACCTTTTTTAACGAAAAAATATATTCTAACCGGTATAACTTCGTGTAAATGATATATGAAGCTCAAAAGAGCTTCGACACGGTTAACATGTAATTCACTACTGCGCCTTGTCACGTCAATTACCCACGGTTCAATCGCATGAACAATTAGATGCGGTTGCTTGATCCCGATAACGTTCAACATTGATCGAAGCTCTTTGCGATATTCATGGAATTCGGTTACTTCCTCTCCGTCTCCATCAACATTCAAATCATCTGACATTACGTACCGAACAAGTGTTGTTTGAATGACCTTCTCTATGAAGTCGCACTGTAACAAAAATCGTAAATTCCGCTGTCAGAAAATACTTACATTTTTGGTGAATCTTATTAGAAATGAGCTATAAGCTCGGATGAAGTCGATGCATAGCTCGCTCAAATCTGGGTCCTCATTATTGAGAATGGCAAGAGCCGGAACCGCCAACCCCGAAAGCTCCACAAGGCAGCTTTCCTGTTCTTTCTCCAATATTGAACTTGCGCAGAGCCTGCGAAGAATGAAATAACTAAACTGCTAATCAGCTAGTGAGAAACTTTATGAGTTCTTTCAAAAATATGTGATGCTGGCACTTGATAGAATAACTCTTTCTTATTTTTTATGCTATCGTTGACACACCAAATTCTTATCAGAAAGAACTACTATCGATAGCCTGTTTCTCACATACCCGTCCTTATCTCCAAACAAACGGCGAATTCTGGATTTCATTGTTTTCGATATCACGAATCGGAACTATTCATTTATATCAATGAGGTCATTGGATATTCAATTAATTTTCTTCACTAATTTTATAATACTTGCTATTAGCCAGAATGAAAACTGGTTATGCGATTCTATTATATGTGACTACCCGAAGAAGTGCGTCCTATTAGATCAAGTTAGTTTGGTGTTTAACTATGGAAGTATTTTAAAAAAGATAATGCTTAGGTTGCGCAATGTATGGTTCCCAAAGCATCACAAAATTCCCAAGAGAACACAGATTCATCAAAAGTTCGCATTGAGACCTCAACACCAATTAACAAACAATCTACGTCAGCAACCACAACTGTTTTCCCTACAACTGATCCAAAACTCGCTACTTTAATCAATCTGTTCGGAGCACCAGTACCAAGTTCAAATACTCAATCATACACATTTCCTTTCACATTACCGATGTTCACTACAACCACAGAAGCTACGGTCAACCTTTGTACATTGCCACCTGTAACAGGAGGATGTAATCGTGCAAAAATAATGTGGTAAGAAGATAGCGACTCGGAAACTAAGGAAACCTAAAGTGAAATTCAGGTTTTATGATAATCAATCTGGGCGATGTGAAAGATTTAGCTGGAGCGGATGTGGTAACTTGAATCGATTCACGAGCAAAGACCAATGCGAAAAAACCTGCGCACAGAAAATTCTCGCAACTGAACATGAATAAACTTCCTTTTAAAATTTGTTCTAAAGCACTATTACCAAAAAATTCTGAACTTTGGCGCAGGGAATACGTCTTGGACAGCAGTAAAAATAACCTAATTTTTATTACAAAAAATGACACCCGACGCAAGTTAAAGCTACAAGGTTTGCCGAATAACATAGTTTTTTCAACATACATAACTGAATTTACAATGATGAGGACCAGACATTTTTATCAGCAAAATTTTTTTTCACATCATCTTTCAAATCATGTTAATTTAAAAATGACTCACTTGTTGTGAACTTCGAGAAGTACCAAGCCAAGAGTGTTTACAATCGAACCAACTCGAGAAACATCTTCTTCCGTACTTTCCTATAATGAAAAAATTGTGAGTAAAAATTTCCATATCACTAAACAATAACCTGTGCGATGGAGAGTAGTCCATTTGCACGGAGCACTTCCATGATTGTAAGGGATAGTCGAACTTTTTTTTCTGGTGGCATTCCTTTCTGCAACAACGAACACACAGCGTGTGTTGCCGACTCTGATGTAGATGGCTTTTGGAAACGGGAAATGATTTGTAGCATTATGACATCGTTAGCAACAAGATCCAATTCAATCCAATCGACATATGATGCGATCGTATCGAGAATCAGACATTGAATAACATCATCATCTGGTAGTGCACTCTGCAGATAGATGCAATCGATATTGATAGACCAAGTAGAATTAATTCACGCCGGTTTCAAAATTTCCAAGAGGAACTTACTGATATAGTGTGCCAACTTTCAGCGATTTGATTGATGCATATTTCTCGCATAGCGTCTTTTATCTTACCATTTCTGTCACTTTGCTGAAAAAAATGAAGGAAAATTTTTTTAAATTTTAATTTCGAGTTGAATTTCACGCTGTACGATGAAACACGGCAGAACAGGGGCTCACAAACGTTCTTTTTATATGTAGGTATATAGTTTCATCATACAGCGTAAAGAAAAGATTTCGTCTTTTCTAATCGTGGAAACTAACGGGCACTGAGAAAAAAACGTTTGATTAAAACGGATATAGCATAATATTGCAACCTACTTCTTGCGATCGCTGGATATCTCTGTCGACCACTTCTGCATCGATGTCAAGAAGAACTTTGAGATAAAATAGTGCCATTCCCCTTTCTGTTAAGTTCCGAGTAAAGAATCTGAAATTATAGCAAGAGATTTACAACATTAATGATGAGTTACAAGTCATCAAAATATGAAGACCATTTGATGGGAAAATCCACAGAAAAAGCTAGAGCAAATATATGAGCCATTTTGTTGACCAGAAAAACAGGAATATCTTTTGAATTGTGCACAATCTCAAAAAAAAAAGGAATTCTAAACATCTTAAATTTTCTTACCGTAATGTAGTGCGTTAGGAAATCTCTTACAATCTGACAGTCGGAAGGTGCCGCATCGACATATCTTTTTTGCAAATACTCTTCAACGACTTGTAGAAGAAGGAAATGTTCTTCTGCACTTCTGTAAGCAGGTGATTTGGTATATGTTCTTTCAACACAGTGGTTTATGTAGAACTTACGTAGTTTGACTGCTCACTATTGATGTAACGGATTTTTTCCATCCCGACTCATCATTTTTCAATGATTGTAGATAACTGTAGACCTGAGAAAAATAGATTAAATTAAAAGAATGGGCTTGAATTACTTCAGCCTGCTTTGTGGGATCAGTCAAAGCACTAATCACACTTCCATTTGCACCAAGCATAATAAATACACAGAATGATGTATTTTTTTGGCGAGCAGTTAGCTTGAAAAATCTGAAACGAATAGGAATATGAAAAAAAATTTTGGTCAATACAACCCGGATTCAAATTTTTAAATTAGTTACATATTTATTAATATAAATATACTCTCCCGTAATTCCACCCAGCTTACACACTCGTTCACACGAGTGGTCTCGACCGGATTTTATCTAGACGAATGTGTGCCTTTAATGGCATATTTTCAACCACACTATAGATTGTTGCCTCTTTGAACAAAAACTTCACATAATTTAATTATTTTCGAATATTTATTGCATCAAAATTTTTGAAGATTGCAAGTGGATGTTTCTCGTTGTTTTTTTCTCAATACACGATATTTCTTTTTCGATAGATCTTCATGGTTAATTAATAATCAATTCAATAACAGAATTACGTAAATTTTCATAGCTGAGACCATGCTATTTTTATCAATATGCGATTTTCTACGTTGTTTACTAGCTTAAGAAATTTTTTAATGAGTTGACATTTTTGCAGATACCATGGCAAAGAGTTTGAGATCCAAATTCAAGAGGAAGGTCAGAGCGATTGCTCGAACAAAGAAAGAACCAAAGGCGGCGGCACTTCTTCAGCAAGCCGTCGAAAAGTCCAAAGCCTACGAAAAGGCATCAGGTAAATCAATTTTTTTAAACTTTGAAATAGTAGATTTTGTAGCGAACACGAATAAGCAGAGCGGAATTGAACCAATAACTGAACAGGTAATTTTAAAGGCTCTTTTGAAAACTTCTACCCTTATCGAGCATGGACCTTTTTCAAAACGAATTACATTTTTCATCCTTAAAACAAGTAGACCAATCCCCATGAGCTGGTATTATGCATAATGCATTGCAAAAGAGTTTGTTTTTTATCAGATGGAAACTTCTACAAACGCTACAATCAATGTCCGTACGATGAAAAAGAAAGATGGATCGTTCCCAGTTTGGCTGTCCGGAACGTAAGTTCTTAATCCAAATCAGAATCATATTTAACGAACGTATTAACAATAATGTACTGATGGATCTATGCCGCTGTCGGAAGAACCGTTAAGAAAGGCTAAACCCCACATGCCAAAGAAAGCAGCTTTTTTTTTTTGGTTTCTCGCCGAAACGCTCCCCACCGGCATAGGGTTCTAGGCCTTACTTGCTGTTTCTTCCGGCATTCGTCCAAAAATGATTCGCATCGAAAGACGGTGTATATTATCATCAGTCGTAGCTACATCTACAGTTATTGAGAAATAGATGATAGTCTTTATTCAATTCTGAAACTTTACAGACAAAAGAAAAAGGCAACAAAAAAAGCAAAAGCAGTCAAAAAATCGAAGACCGCCAAGAGCTTTCGCTAATGCAGCCATTGGAACTTGTTTTCAATAATATGTTAAACTTTTTGTTGATTTTCTTGTTGATAAACTCTTTTATAAATATCGGGAAATCAGATTTTAAAGACGGAAGTCTTCGATTTTCACACATTATGGTGGTTATTTCAACACATGTATCAAAAACGATTTTTAAAAAGGTTTTCCAAGCATGAAAGAGACCGTTTCCGCAGAAATGCAATATGAATTCGGATTCAACATGAAAAATCGATCGAATTGCAAAATCAATTGGTCGTTAACGGATGACTGCAGCCCCGTCCTTATGCAATATCAAGAAATAAAAATATTGAACCTTCATTCCCGCGACTTCCTATGATCTACCGCTCTTCTGAAATAAATATCTAAACGAAAAATTTCTCAATGTACTCATTTCAGCTGAATCTGTAGAATGGTATTGAACTCATGAACAATCTAAAACTATTCCATTGACATTTGCAATTCATAGATTCCGAATATCCAATTAGCGGAAAATTGTCACATATGGAAGCTTGTTAGAAAATTCATATCTTCAAAACATTAATGGATTTAACATATTTATTTTAACAAAACAAATTTAATGCGAATAGGTTCAATTGCGAGCAAGGAACTCGTGATGGCGTTGATATGGAGACTTCTCCAAAGCCTCCTCTTTCCAGAGATCCGGTGTAAGGTAGGAGTAGGTTCTTTGAAGAGCAGCATATGTCGCCTTCGCGAAATTTCCAAGGGTGGCAGTAGATCCCTTGGCTGCAGTGTAGCAATCTTGGATGCCAGCCATTTGGAGAAGTTTCTTAGGAACTGGAGCCGAGACGATGCCAGTACCACGAGGAGCTGGGATGAGGCGGACCATGACTGATGCGCACTTTCCAGTGACTTTGCAGGGAACGGTATGTGGTTGTCCAATTTTGTTTCCCCAATAACCTCTACGGACTGGAATGACGGCTAGCTTAGCAGAGACGATAGCTCCACGAATAGCGGTTGCTACTTCTTTAGAGCACTTAACTCCAAGTCCGACGTGTCCATTGTGATCACCGATTGCAACAAATGCCTTGAAGCGTGTTCGTTGACCAGCACTGGAACATGAAACATTAAATTTTGAAAAAGTAACCTGAAACTAACGTGGTTTGCTTTTGGACTGGAGAGATCTTGAGAACTTCATCCTTGAGGTTTGAGCAAAGAGCATCGATTATCTCGAACTCCTTGATTGGAAGAGAGTTCAAGTAGATTTCTTCCAAAGTAGTGATTTTCTTATCTTTGACAAGTCTTCCGAGCTTGGTTACTGGAGTCCACTCGTTTTCTTTCTCCCCGCTTCGACCAGCACTAAAATCGCAGACTCAGATATATCGATAAAAAAAATACTTACCGTCCGCCGCGTCCACCACGTCCACCACGACCTCCGCGTCCACCGCGACCTGCTGGACGATCGCCAGATGGACGAGCTCCACCGCGACCACCTCCACGTGCTCCACCAAATCCTGATTGAAAACCTCCACGATCGGCCATTGTTTTATGTGTACCTCAAGCTGAAATATTATCAAGGATATGGATGAGGAATGCATTAGGGTAATTCCAGAAAAATTTTTTCAAAAACTTTTTTATGAGAATTCAAAACCGAAAAAAAACACTTGACTCGAAAATAATCGAAAAAGAAATTTTAGGATAGAAAGAAATAGTGTCGACGAGCGATACGATCAAATTTCTCTGCGAGACCCTATGTGTATTTAAATACGTGCGCCTTTAAGCGGCTAAGTGATTTAATGAAAACAACGGAATTGTAATCGAAAATTTAACGAATCAAGCAACTTTCCTTGATTATATAGAACTTGATTCAATCAAAATAATATATTGTTGCTAATAACGTATCAATTCAGAAAATTAATGTTTGAATAATGCCATTCATTGCCCGATTCCTTTAGTCGTCCGTTGATTCAAGCGACCGTAGTTGTAGAAATTTGTCTTTTGCTTTGTACCATATGGTTGATATAAAGGAAGTTCAATGTCGTCATCAACTGTTCTTGGATTTGAATAGACCAATGCCATACTAACATAAGAATCATTCGGCTGATTCTTCCCAACGACTGTGTCATTCTCAAAGAATACGTTTTTCAGCGGTGGGTACTCCTGAAAAACGGTCAAAAACAAATTAGCAGGTTGTATCTACCGTTGTGGCTTCGCTCCAAGCGTTGAAAATTTGTTTCTCACGATTCCTTGCAACGATCTCTCTCAAATACATGCTGTACGTGGAATGCTGGAGTTGCAAAAAATGAAGTCGTTCCTCGTAAGTAAGCGATTCGGCAAATATGATCAGAAAATAATAAAAAATGAAAAGTGAAGGTCTGAACATGGCGCAAGTGTTAATCGTATCACATAAACTAAATGAAATTGCATTCATCTACTAGTGTGATTTCCGTTGTAATACATGCGCGAATCGATTCAATTAAGAGAACATAAATGTAAAGTTGAATGAATGTGAATTCCGAATTTCAAGAGTCAGGGGCTGGAGGGAAGATATTACAACTAAATGAACGAGAACTACTGTAACATGTTTCAGATGAAACGGATATCGTAATGACCGTTTTGATTCTTTTGAATGTTTTACTTATTGGAAGTTTAATCGATCCAAAGTTTTTTTTATTGTTAGAAATAAGTTTAAGTATTCACAGTAAATCATAATAATAATTCATATATAAAACCTGTTTATATTTATAGATTATCAATCTTTCTGGATTTCAGCTCGTTTATAAAGTTATGAAGCTCATTCGTATAAGATTCTGTGTCTTCCAGAACCGCTTGAGTATCACTGCATAATTGACGCATGCTTGTGACTTGCTGCAGAGAGCCTGTAAAACAATTATGTTCTCATTTGTAAAAAAGTTGCTGAAGGTGTGCGTAGAAACAAGTCTTGTGTTAATAGCTAATAACGATTTACTCACTTTCTGTTTCTTTTTCTAACAATTGCTTATTGAATTCATCTTTGTCTGAGCTTTGAGGATTTCCTTCACTGAGTTTGAATTTTCCCGTATTTGGTCTCCAATCAAATAGTCGATTTCTCGCAACGGAAATCGAGGAATCCGCCAAATCTTCAGTCAACGGATCCATGTAGACATCACAGTTTTCATCGAGCAACGAGGAAACGATTTTTTTCGTTTTTGGTGAACCAGATAAGCTGAACGATTCTGGTTTTCGTTTTCGACATTCCAGCACAGAAGGCTTGTTGAATCTCAAGAAAAATCATTGAATAACTAATTAGGAAGGTTTTCCCACTTGAATGCGGTTTCGTTGGTATCATTTTTATCAAACCAAAATGTAAGTTTATTCTCTCTTTGATGCAATGAATGAGCAAGTTGACGAACTCTTTTTTTCTCCGCTGCATAGTTTCTCCATGCTCGGAAAAACGATCGAGTTAGATTTCTCAGCCTTCGTTTTTCTACGACAACAACATTCAAGACGACTGTCGGCTTCAGAATGTCGTAATGATAGCAGTCATCGCTCACTGAACTTATTGAGTATTTGTCCATTCGCGTAGATTCGTTCACTGAAGAATGATAAGTACCTCAGGAAAAGTTATATAATACCTGATGCTTCCCAAGTCGCTACGCATTTTTCCAGAGAGCTTCGTCGATTCATTCTCCATAACTTTTTTTTGTTGACGTATGTTCTCCAACTATCCCAAAATTGTTTCAGCCACTGTTTATTTATATTGTATCGGAAGGCATCTAACTTGTTTGTTACCTGAGATTCAAAGTTGATAAAAAGTATTTGAAGAATTTACCATCGATCGCTCTGCTAGCAAACTGTTTGTAAGTTGCACAACTATATTATCAGTTTTCATCACAAATTCAACCCAGAAAAGATCAGCGATGTTTGCAGCCAACTTATTTTCTCTTCGAACTTTCTCCTGCCTGAAATTAATGCGTCTGAAATCTTACAATTAAAGAAAAGTACGGGTACCGCATATTTCTCGTTATAAGATTTTCCGAAATTCTCTCTATCGAGTTCAAAAGCAATTCCTCTGTCAACTCATTTGCAGTTTTTTTATTGAATTCATCACGACGTTCGATATCTTCTAACTTTCTCCGCTTTTCTTCTTGTAGTTTTTTTGCATTTTCCGCAGCTATTTCCTGCTTTCGGATCATGCTATACTTCATCCTTTCCTCTTCAACAAAACCGTAAATTGCTCCATCGATAACTTTGTCGACGCACAATCCTATAGCTTGATGGCTTACAGAATGTTGAGCTTTCTTAGAAAAAAAAAGTTGTAAGCAATAATCAACGTATATTTACCAAATTTTTTCTTAGCTCCTCTTTAAACACTTCCTGATGAAACAATTCCTCTCGTTTCGAAACCGAGTCACCGATGGTGTTTTGTAAACAAATGGAGGTGACTGTATCAAGAAGCACGTCGTTCACATAGAAATGATTATCAAATGAGCTAACAACACCAATTTTCCAAGACGAAGGGATTATTGAATCTGATCCCAATACCAGCTAGTTTTATAAAAAATATTCAAACTATTTTTATGAATTGAATATTACCTGACTGTAAACTGAACAGTTTTTTTCATCAATCCATTTATGCGGATTCATGCTTAATGACTCGGAGAGTAAGAAGTCATCACGGTTAAGAATAACTTGGTCACCATCTATGCGTAGTCCAAGCGATATCAAAACATTGTTGGTTTCTTCCAAAGAATCGTAGGCAAGTAAGTTACACAGTTTTTCAACTGGAAAAACTGCGTTCCGTCCGTATGACAATGTCATAACTGAAATAGCCTTGAAACGGAGTTCGTTGAACAGCTTGTGGCAAACACAACATTGAAGAAATGTGCATTTTTCTTGAAGTAATCGGAAGAACCTACAAATAGTTTTGTACGAAACGAGAAGGTCAAGAGCATTAAACAGTTTGCAGACAATTTTTAATGTTTTCCCAATAATATTCCTATACCAAATTCATCAACATATTTCATCTGGAGTGAACTTGAACAATTTAAAAGCGATTCAAGGTTTCTAGTTGATTCAAGGGTTCTAGTTATATTACGAGAATTCCTTGTTAATACTGAATGCGGGGATGCTGATAAATTGAATAAAAACGGACGTTTCGTAAAGTAATAGTTTAAAACAAGACGTACCGGCAATAGTTATTGTTTTGGAACGCGGCTGAGAGTTGTAAAGCCAGAGAAACAAATTTCGACTGTCGAATTTCATTGCGATATGAAAGCACCTGTTTCAGATTATCATTTGACAGTATTAATAATTTAGAACACGCACCTGTGAAAGCACATTGGAATCATTTAAATGCATCATGACATCGTAAGAACGAAATTCCGCTTCATTTTCGCATTTGATACCTCTTCTTTCAAAGTCCTCATACAAATGGCGGAGTGTTTGAAGACATTTTCCGAGATTTTCATTATTCATTTTCTGGTCGAAATGATCTGTTTCTAATGTGCACAAGATGTAGCCGAACAAAATGTGTAAACGTGTACATTGTTCGACCAACTGTACGGCAAGTTTATCAGACAACGAGAGTTGGGTTACTTCCTTTCTCAAAGCTCTTGTTCTACTCCAAAGAAAATTGAACCATGCTGCTTTCTGTTCGGCACTGTCAGGAAAAGTGTCGAGAATCTAAAATTACTTTTTTTGCGTTTTTATAATGTTTTAAAACCAACATTTTGAAGTAGGTATGTCATGGTGAAATTCATCGTGTTTTCGGAACGAAGTTCATGTGGCAATGGTCTTTCCTGATCTGCCGCTGAGCGAGCATACTCCTGGAGTTCGATTTATTAACAAACACTTTACCGCCAACTCACTTTGACCATTAGTTCATGAGAGATTCTCTCATTATTTTTGTCACATTCAAACGGAGAAGCTCTTTTCTGCATAATTCTTTGATATCTTTCTTTTTCAGTGCACATCTCGTTGCACCTTGACAAATTTCTTATAGTATCGCTTCTTATCTGAAAGTAATTTAAAACTCGCTAGAAAAACTAAACTCAATATACAGCTCTCAACTGATAAAGGATGTTGTCTCTTTCATTCAGCACAAAATATTTGTCTTCATCTCGCTGACATTCTCTTCCTTTCAAGCTTTTTAGCTTTGATATTAATCTCAATTCTTCAGCATTCGAACTGTTGTCTCCGGTTCCCAGTTTTGGCGCGTTTGAAGCATTCGGCAAAGGTTTAGTCTGAGTTCCATATTTCCATTTATAATCTGAAAAATACATCATTTGAGAAAACATGATTGTGCTTTACCTTTCTGTTCAATCGAAGAAACTGTTTTGTCAGCTCTAAGAGGATATCTGGTGTGTTTAGTAAGTTGGCCCAATTGTTTTTCTGCTACAATAGCTTGATCTGTCTGAAAAAGTCTCCTTCATCAACGAACTTTGTGAAAGCGGTACTTTTTTTTCCTAAAAATTACATACAGGGTGGCTCATAAGTATATAGACAATTTACAAAAACATCATCGTATCATAGGTCGCTATGCCGCTAAAAAGATATTAAAAACTGATTGTGAGAAACTAGGTTGGAGAAATTTTCTAGCTGGCAGAATCATTTCAGTTGAGACGATTTGATAGTGTTTTGTTTTTCATTTTTAGAATTGTATAAAATTTTTTTTTCAAACCCCTAAAATAAAGTTTTCAAAATTCGAAATTTGTTCATTACTTTTAAAAAAACACAGCTGAACGCCTAGAATCTGAAAATTGGTTCGTTGACCGTTTTATAATGGAAATAATTGATAGATGTATGTTGCTGGCGTATTTCATTTACTGAAAAATAATCTTCAAAATTCCGGAAAAAATTTTCAAAAACTGTGAATGAACATATCTAATTTCTTATGAGCCATGCCATTCTGTATATGATTACTAATACCTGGTCTACGCCTTCCGATATGAATGAGGTTGAAGGAAACGAGAAGTTGTTTCCCGATCTGATTTCAGTCACTGAATCGTTGTTTAACGCTGGGATATGATTATTTGTTCGAACAGAGCTGCCCGGCTGTCGAAATACTGATAACCTTCCTGCAGAAAGTTCTCGTCTCGGTTTATTTAAATCATCTGATCTCAGAGTTCTTTTAAACGTGAATTGAGTAGATCCTTGTGGTGGTTTTTTGTCTAAAAAATTTTTATCCTACGATGAACGTTTTTAGGTTACAATGATTACCTGACTGGGACTCTTTCTGGCTGTTCCCTACATTTTCTCGCGAAGTTTCGTTCGTTTTGACGTTCATCTTATAATCCATCGGTCGTGTATTTTTTCCTGAGATTAGCAAATGAATTTCCGAATAAAATACAAACTGTTTTGAAAACTCTAAAAATATTTATTATTACTTTCTGATTTATTACTTTCAAAAGCCTTCGATAAAATTGCTTCGTTTTGGTCAGCTGTGGTTTTATTGCCAAAAAGGGACAGAAATGAAACTTTTTCTGTAGTGGCAAATTGACTGGCATTATTCGGTTCTTAAAACTTTCATTTCACATTTAGACAACTTCAGTCTTACTTTTCGAAGTGGTCTCTTCTTGTTTATCATTTTTGGATTTAAACGAGAATGTTGCCAAGTTCATCTGTAATTGAATATGATAATGTTAGAAAAGCGTTGAAACCGGTGCAGAAAATTACGAATTTGCAGAAAAGAAAATGGTTTCTTCAGAAAACTGCCACATATAACATATGAGCGCGATCTGCACGAAAGCCATGAGGTAAATTAAAAAATTGTGGTTGTTCAGTTCTGAAATATTTGTGTGGCCGAGAAAGTTGGATTTAGTTAGGCCATGTGCGCCGGCCAGGGTAACTGCAGCGGCACGCTACCCTGAGCCGCGGCGATATATACATGCTTAACATGCATGTATAATTGGGTGATTTGATATCTAACAGAAGGAAAAAAAGTGAAACCTAGGTAAATATACTACAAAGGTGATCCTGATGAGAAACGCTGGCCGCTTGAAGTTAAGTGCTTGTGTCGTCTCACTTCAGTGAACCTTAACCGTAATCTTCGTTGGAACCAGCTTGGAAGTAGTTTTTGTTTTCTCTAGATTAGTATGAAGATAGAGGAAAAAAGTAAATATGATAAATAATTCATGAGACGCCGGTTTATGTAAATTGAGATTGTACAACACAATTCTCTTTCATGCCGAAGTTCCAATATCACAGTTAGTTACGAAAAAATGACATTCTGTCCCAACTGCTCAAAAGCTGTGTATTTTGGTAAGTTTCTTTTTGAAAGTTTTATCCAATAAAGCAAAGTAAATTGATGAGGTGATCGTAATGAACATCGAGATATTCCGAACACAAAAACTGTCCATTCTCGCAAACCTTCAAACGTACCAGAGTTGGCCGGAATGGCATTTTTGAAAATCCGGAATCCGGAAGCTGGAATAATTTTTTTCTTACGGAATGCGGAATACGGAAGACGGAATAATATTTTATTGGCCTGAACACGGAATCCGGAAGTCGGAAGAAATCAATTCCTATAGGAATACTGAATCCGGAAGACGGGAATGCGAAAAATACTCGAAACACGGAATGCGGAATCTGGAATACGGATCACTGCCCGCCATTGATTTGAAACTATAGGAACTTTTTGTGTTAACAAGTGTGTTCCAATTTCTCTGAATTGGTTTGTCAAATATGATGTTCACAATAATCGTAATATATGAGGATATTGGAGACATTATACATGACGGCAACGTCAAGAATTTTTTAGAATGCGAAAGTCGGAATAATTTTTTGATTGACGGAATACGGAATCCGGAAACCGGAATAAATTTCGTTTTTGCGGAATACGGAATCCGAAAGACGGAAAGCAAAAAACACCCGGATTACGGAATACGGAATCCGGCCAACTCTGAAACGTACCATGCAAATTCGAAAACTTCAAATTTATTCAATGAAAAAACCTTCTTACAATTTCTTTCACTTATTTCAATTGCATTTACTTTTACAGCTGAACAACGAAATTTTCTTGGATTAGTTTGGCACCAGCAATGTCTTAAATGTAAGGGCGACGGATGCCGGAAGTCGTTTCTTGGAATCAATGTGGAGGTCGTACAGGCAGGTTTTCAAAATTCGTTCTTTTCTATCATGACCCCGAACGGTACATCAGCACAGGATGACTCGAGAAACGTTTCGAAACATATTTATCGTTCGGGAGTACGTATTCTATATTGAGATGGCAAACGTTGAAAAGATATATACAATAATAAAAACTGAAAAGGTTTAGTTTCTTAATCAATAACGTAGGTTTAAAATACCATACATTCAACTCCATATTTATAAAACTCGTAATTCTTGGCTTTTGAAATGATACAAGTATTCTCTTCAGAAAGGCGGTAAATTTTATTGTAAACAATGTTGTGACAAAGTTAACCAGGGTCCCAAACAAAGTGAACAAGTAAACATTCGTTTTGTATCTTTTTGTAATCACAGTACTTTTTTTGAGGTACCACGACGTACTATTCGAAACAGCAGGGACAGTGTTCCTTATCGTCATGTTATCACATATTTTTAATCATTTCATTTCTCGAAAAACGATGAAACGGAAGAAGAATATTGAAGACGAAGAAATTAATAATCATTTTTTAGAACTTTTTTAATATAAATATTTTATCAGTTTTTATGTTTGTCTCGACGTTGCTTGGTTATTTGAGATATCCTAATCCTGGTAACAATAATCCGGTTTATGATAATTCTCTATTTTCATTGCCAGCCATCTTTTTCTCCGTTTTCTTATTTTTATTGATTCACAAAAACGCAATGACTAGAAACCGACGATGTAGAAGAGGTCAACAGATGACATGGAAAGAAAAGTGGACTGTGTTCCGACATAATCGAAAAAAAGCAAGCAAGTTGATTTTTGAAAAACTTGTTTTTTAAAGAATTTATTTCACAGGTTGGCATGAGCTCGTTGCATATGGAGTTATGTTGAATTTGATTGGAGCAGCTCTTTTGTTACTGAAAGCACAGTTAGATAAAGATGTGATAAAAGCAGCAGTTGATCAAAAATTTATTGATGCCGGTATTAAATTGACATTTTGTTTGGGGGGGGGGGGGGTGGTGCTTATGCTGGACCGGAATGACGTGTTAGCCAGGAGATATGTCACGGATTCGTAAAACTTGCACTCCAGACACGATTAGACAGTCACGAACCTAAGAAAAAAATTTGAGCAGACTTTTAGAAAAGGGAATGGAAACTTCCCATGCAACATAACATTCATATTTAATAAAAACTATTTTACAGGTATTCGAATCAATTCCACAAATGCAGACGGTGAAGAAGAAGGACCAATAACAGAGCCAAGTTCTGTCTTGATGGTACTTATAACAATGGGTGGACGAATGGCTAATGTTGTCGGGACAATGAAGCTTTACAAGGTGAATTAGAATCTTTATTACAATACAATTTTTTGATCAGGGACTCGGAAAATATCTTTCCGACAGAAAAAGGAAGAAATTTCAAACAACTACAGAAAGAATACAGAATGGAGAAGCAGAAACTGAATGTACAGAACTATTAGCAGATTGTTGTCAAGTATTCTGAGAAAGTCAATAAAGTTGAACATTGCTTATTGTCATATCTTAAAGTTAGTTAAAATTACTTTGATGCACCAAACTCCATTATTTTTGTAATAATTTGTTTATTTTCATCGGCAATTGCTGCACGACAAGCAATTACAATCTGTCTGCCAGGCTCGCCAACTGAAAATGTGCATGAGTGAAAAAAAAGCTCTTCAGATACGAACCTCTTAATCTTGCAAAATTTTCAATTATTTTGTTGAGTCTTCTCAGTGTTTTTATGCATCTTTCTTGATTATTCCATCTTAAAATAGATGCTTGTCTAGCTGCAGCATCCATTCCTTTCAACCTGATGTAGAACTTCCGTGCCTCGTTCCTGAACAAGTAGGCCAATTAAAAATATTCAATATCCACTTTTACATGTTTTCGATAGAAATAGCATCTTCTGCGCGGATAAGAGTTTCTTTAACGATAGCTTGACTTTCCTGAAGTTCAGCATTAAGTCTGTCTCTCACCTCGGTCATTGGGTCTAGCTGAACATTTTACGAATAGTTTTTGAAACGATTTCCATAGAAAAACATTACATCACTCAATATTCTATCAACTTCCTGGAAAACTTGTGGGAATATCGCATGTGATTCTAAATGCTGAATGTTGAACACTTCACAAAAACTTTGCACTAAAGCTCCCATCGTATCTATGCTGTCATGATAAATTCTCATCTGCAAGCGACAATGTCAAAATTAAATCTAGAAAACTAACTTTTCTTTCACTTTGGCTTATCTTGATAAAAATAGGAAGCTCTTCACGAGGCTTCAATCCGATAAATTTCAATTCAGCTTCTGGATACTCGGTTGTTTGCAGAATATGAGTGTCAGCACAGAAGAAAGAATCACTGAACCAATCAGCCATCTGCCCAATTCAATGATGAAATAATCATCAAATTTCCTCACTTTATACTTCCCGTTCAATTCAACATCTACATAACAATTAGGCATCACGAAAGGCACATCACTATCAACCGGGATCGCTTTGAATCGACAGAACTTTGGAAGCATTAATGTCATCTCATATACAATAAGCTTGTTTCTAAATATCTAACTGTTTGTTCTCACTTACGCTATATACTTACGAATCAACGTGCCCAAGAAGTGTTTTTATATGTAAATCGTTAGCCATATCCTTCTCAACCACTAAAGGAAGAGAAACACTGCAATCGTTCTGTTTGTCCGCAGGAGGTATCCAAATGTAAGATTCGCCATCAAAAAGACCTTCTGCAAATATAAGAACACCACGAATTGGAACATTATTGGAAGAGTCAATTTGGACATTGAGTAATCGAGATTCAGTGTTCTCTGTAATTATGACCTATATCACCTAAAATATGTTTTGTGTACGTAGAAATGTAGACGAACAGCTTGTATCCGCTGGAACACGAAGCTCTCTTTCCTTTTCAGTGTCTGTCATTTGTTCTTCTTGTTCATAGTTTGCAAGTTCCATCATGAGGTTGTGCTTTTTTTGGCCATACTCCCTTATTGTTTGCTGAGTGCGACTAACACCAGAACCACCTCTCTGAAGTTTGAAACCTTTTACTGAAAAGTTTAAGGTGCTTGAGAATCATTAGTTGTTTCAACCTCTTCCATCTGTACAAACAACAATGATACTTGCGTCCATAATTGTTCTTGCTCTTTTTGAACAAGCAGCAGAGGCTACATTCGTGTTTATCATTGTTTTACAGATTACATCACCATTTAGTGAATACCGGATGTCAACCTACAAAAAATATACTTCTTAAGTGTACTGTATTTGTCTGGAAAAAAAAACATCATCTTACTTTTCCAATTTTCCAAACTACAGCCAGCAAGTTGTCATTTTCGAAATTGAAAATTTTCGAAACGCTTGTTTTTGATTTGATCCGCCATTGACGCTCTTTTACGAGATAAGTGCCAATTGTACCATTAGCAAGGGAATAAGCAAAATATCCACTAAGTACAAAGTTTAAAACAACCCTGTTACATTTTTACCTTCTGACGGGCTCTAGAGAGGTGATTGCATCTGTCTCCATCAGCTCCGCTCTCATTAAATCGTTTTTGAATACCCTTATTTCGTAATCAGGTGATCCCACGATTAGCTTAAATATTTACACACAATCGTAACAATAAGAGCATAACTGTTACTTCAACTTCTCCATCGCCATCATAATCACAAAGACACATTGTAATAACAACATCTCCAGTTACAGTCCAATAAATGTTTTGGCCTGTCAGATCGAATCCCCAAACACAGCAGTTACCCCCACAATATATGGCTTCTGGTTGATCAGCAAGCTTTCCAAACTGAAAACCAACATAATACATAAATAAAAATTGTATTCTTATACCGCGAAACAGTTAACTCCATCTGGTACTTCGTTGCGGAAGATTGTTTGATTGTTGTGTACATCATAACAGATGACATGGGAGTCTGTTCCAATTAGTATATAATCGTAATCTGCGGAATGAAAACTTCAAAAATAGAAAATCTGAATGCTCACCGTTTCCAGACGGAACACTACTGATACAACGAATGGTTTCAGTAACGTTAAGAGAAGTCTCCGCATCTTTTATAACAATTTTGTTAGTTACCGATACAGCAACAAGCACCTCTGGTCCATTCGGCTCTAATATTGCCAGAATAACACAATTTTCCAAGATTCGATAATCAAGAGAGTAAGAGAATGTGGGAACTAGTTCAATATCCGATTCTTCGGATGTTAAATTAGTTTCTTCTGGTGATCGGTCGCCGCTAGCCATTCGTAATAGCCAATGTTTCTCTGCCCTCGTTGGAACGAGACGAGCGCGTTATTGCTATGGAAACGTCAGCATCTCCACCTTATACGCACATTTTCCTTGCCTGCCGCTCCCCTTTGTGAAATACTTTAAAACACTTTCTTTTTTTTCTCAAAACACAAAAAAAGACAGCCATATGTTTTATAAAACGTTTTTCTCCATACAGTGATCAACGTTGTTTTTGCATTCTGATAAATTTAAATATTTTTGACAGCATATCTTTATTTATGGATGTTATATTTATCTTTGTAAGCCAGTAGGGTTTCGAAGGTTTAGAGAGTAATCGTTCGATGCGTTTCCCAACATCCCAGATAATCCTGTGCCAGCTGACTTGACCGTTGGAGCGAGGTATGATGAACTCATCCCAGTACCTTCAGACTTGGTGCCAGTAAGCCAATACGTCATGCACAAACCTTTTCCCTGTAACGCGGTTCACATTACACATTACGAATCACTATTGGAATTTACTTTGATTGGGATTTCTCCCCTCTGTTCACAACTGAAATCCGGATATTCTCTATGTAATAAGTTTTTGGCCGCTTCTGATATTTGTGTTTTTCCAGCTTCTCCATTACTCTCCATTCTTGAAGCCATGTTAACCTAAAAATCACAGTTGAGGCAGATCGATCTGATATGAACTCCTACAGTATCACCAAATAAACAATATCTTGGGGCGTTGAGTCCAACAACAGCAGCGGCCACAGGTCCAGTGTGAAACCCAAGACGACATTGAACTTTGGTTTCTCGTTTGTGAGGAACAACGAACTCCGATAGAAACTTAAAATAAATGTATTGGAAAGCTGATCATTCTATAATACTTTATGAACATCTAAAGCGATTCCGGCGATTTCGTTGATATGTCTATGACCATTTTCTTCGGGAACCCCAGACACCACCATGTAAGCATCTCCGATTGTTTCAACCTACATAATCAGAAATAATCATATGTGTTAAACACTGAGCTACTTTATAAGCGTCTTTTCTTCCAATAAACTGGTCGAATCCATCAAATATTCCGTTGAGAACAGTTACAACCTCAAGGGGAGTAGCATGCTTACACATTTCAGTAAAGCCAACAATATCACTAAACAAAACCGTCGAGCTACTGAAGGTTTTCGGTGGAACTGGTCGGCCAAGTTTCAATTCGTTGGCAACATAGGCTGGTAAAAGCTGGGAAAGAAGTCGATCTGCTCTCAAATTTGCTTCTTCTAACATTCCTGTTCTTTCGGCAACTAGTTTTTCGAGATTATTCGAGTATTGCTCCATCATTCTAGTCATTTGATCAACAAGGCTTCCCTTTCTGAATCCATGCATTGTTGCAAACATTTGAAAGCAGTCCGCAAAAAACTCACATGTTCAAATAAGTTTCAATGTTCAACTTAATTCGTCTTAATGATGGCCTCATTTCAGGAGTGGTATTCCAGCAGTCTTGAATTAAAGCAGACAAATCCATGTTCAAAACTTTGTTTTGGGCAATCGTAGGTTTGACAACTTTAGAGCCATCTCTCAACCATTCGACAAGCTCTGAAAAACGTTGGCCGATTAATGAATTATATTTTCACAAAACCCATCAAATTTGTCCCTTCTGCAAAAGGAGTGGCTCTAAAGATTATTTCATACATCACGAGTCCAAATGCGTATATGTCGCCTAATTGCCTTCTTGCCTGCGTTTGCTTCATCCAATCTTGATCTACGCGCCTTGTTTTATTTTTCTCCCGGTTTTTCAACATTTCCGGAGCTTCGTAAAGTATGCTAGTACTCTGAGTTGCTTGAGACTTGTCATCATCAGATGTTAGGGCATCTCGTGATATAGATTGCTGCTTTTCCCATCTCTCCAATGGGTCCGCAATGCCTGTATATAATATGTCAATTCTTTAGAAAAATAAACGACTTTCAAAAAATCACCATAGTCTGTGAGCTTTATCATCCAGTTTCTGTCAATAAGACAGCTCCATGGGGTGAGGCTGCCGTGATATCCGATTTGGGATGCATGAAGATACTCCAATCCGGCTAACACATCTCTAATGAATGCCCCATGAAATTTGCTATCGAGTTGTATGTTGTCATTATAAATAATATCTTGAAGTGTTCCCCTTGAGCAAAACTTCCAAACTAAAAGCATTTCTTCTCTTTCATTCCATACCATGCCCAAAAATGGATTGATGTTGTCATGAACTGATGTTTTCATCTGTAGACTTGCATGAAGCTTACTTTAAATATTTCAGAAGTAGTAAACATACCAGCTGTAAAAGTGTTTTGTCAGCCCTGTTAAACAATATTGGCCGTCTCTGTGGGTATTTGTGATAAATGGCATGAGTGTTCGTTCCAACAATCGCATGGTTTCGTGAACCATAATTCATGTTGCTCATTTTAGTTCGTGTACTGCCTAATGACAGCATCGACTTTAATTGTTCTTCGTCAATGAATTGAAGATCATCCCGATAAATACGAAACGGAAGCTTATCCAAAGCCTTCTTCTCTCTATATGCGTTACTTCATAAATCAGTCTTTTCCGCAAAACTCACAATATTTTCTGAACGAAGAATGCGGAAACTGCGACAATTACAAACAATACAACGATTACTGCTCCAATTATGATAAGTGTATAATCACATCTTTCATTACGATATCCACAATCAGGTTCATCCTGAATCAGATAGTCTAACAATAAAATTGATCGCCCTACTTTTGGCATTTTTTTATCAAATGAAGGCCAAAAATCTCTCATAATATCCGTAACGACAATTTCATAGCAGCCGGTTTTATTTGCAACACCGTCACAGTTATCAATCATTGTTGGTTCCATATGCACCATGGGTAACACTTGATCAGAGTTTGGCGAAACAAAAAAACCTCGATATAGTGGTGCACGTTCTGCTCGGTCATCCATGGTAACTTGACCTGAAGCGATACCCGAACTTCCTACCATGCCAGTAAAGTTAACTTTTCGCATGTTTTGCCAGACGAGACGTCCATTTAATAAGTTTTCAGCCTTTCCAGTATCGTTAAGAATTTTTCTAGCAGCAACAGCATACAATTTCAAAGCATCAAACAAATATAAGTAGCCATATATATTAGCGATGTCAACATCCGCCTCCGTGAGTCCAACCTCCTTGATTCTCTCTAAGAATGGGACGACTATCGTATTGTCGAAACTGTTCACATCATCAATCTGTTAGTAAACAGCTAGAGATTAAACATTCGCCCGTTTCTCACGATAATTGCATTGGCATACTGATCTTTGATCTTTTGCATCATAGATCCATCTGATCCGGTCCATGGCGACACGTCTTTTCCGCCATCTTGTAACCATGGAAATATATAGGCAAATTCATTCACTGGCATTCCTTGAACATTTGCGGCAGTTAGAAATTCTTTCGAAGTTTCACGAGTGTTCGAAAACAGACAAACGACAACTCAAATATTGCCTTAAATTAGAAACCCAGGTATTTGCCTTACTTCTTGCTGAATTCTTCAATTCTGCCAGCAACCCGGAAGCGAGCATTGATTTTTGATCAGCAAATTCATCAAACATCACTTTTTTAACAACGGTGATACCGCGCATATGGAAAACTTCCTCAAACGCCATGACCCGATCGTATGCTAATGACCCAGTGTTTGTGATAATTGCAACTTTGTTCCACCCATAATGTCTAAGCATTGCACAAGTTGCTTCGGCAATCGAGTTTGTCGTTCTCATCTGGTTTCGGAATAAAATTTGTTGAACGAAAATAAACAACGTTACCGAAACTCTTGCTAAAGTTGGATATGCATTTTTATCAGTCAACGAATTTGATGCAGCCATGTATCCAATGATAGGAATATTCCAAAACGCAGACATTCTAGCAACAGCATCCATTTCAGCGTTACAATAAGGACCAATAAACGTTTTCACTTTTTGAAGATGGTACATGTCAGCAGCCACCGCGACTCCTTCATAAGATTCTCCGCATCCATTTTGGGAGACAATTCTGGAAAATAAATTTTTATTGCATAATTGTTCAACGAGTGAAACTCAATGTCGAAGTCATCGTCTAATATACCCTCAGAGAGGAGGTTTTTATGAGAGACTTCTAGAATTTTTACGTCGTTCCGTAAAGCTCCAAATGCGCCAATGTGTCCAACTTTCAAGCGAATTCGTCCTATTAAAAGTAATTATATCATATTTAGTAAGCGCTCAAATGATAAAAAATGAAACAGGCTTGAAAAAAAAAGACTATATTAGACTAAATTTTACTATACCTTCCGAATCATATAAACCATTGGTTGAGTTTGTGAAGTATGCTGATATGTTGCTACTGCTTGAAGTTTTTGAATGAACAACGTTATCAACTACTTCTGTAGTAGCATTTGAAAAAATCACATCTGTTTGTTCTTGGCAATTTGCTACCAGAAAAAACAGAGCAAGCCGAATCATAGGCGACAGCTGTAGATGGCGAATACTGATTTTAGGGTATATTTTCCATGATACATACACACACTGAAAGGATAATCTCGGATAAGTCGTCTACGGTAACTAAGATATTCGGATAATAAGAAGAAAATATTTTTGTTTTCTAACATTATCTTAATTCATTCTGATGGATGTATTACTTGTCTGACTAATCACAAAATCTTCTGTAAGAATATAAGCTTTAGAGAAAATACGAGCGAACGAAATCGTATCGTTACGTAGGAGAGCATTATCGAAGAATGTCGGAAAACCTACATTGGAATACGCTTGATACATAATTTATGAAATGTTGATTTTCGGAGGATACAGAAGAGCTATAAAAAATGTACAAAGCCTGTGCGCCGAGCTACTTACTGCTTCCAGAGTGCAACTATTTATATATATATATATATATATATATATATATATATATATATATATATATATATGTAGTTACGACCGGAAATTCATTCATGTGGTTTCAAGTCATTGAAGATTTTACCACTCGGCAAAAAAAGTATATTTTTATTTTGTCATCTCTCAAAAAAAGTTAAGTTGTTGACGTTTCAGAAAAAAAAATTCTGGAAACGTTTTTTCACACAAAAGTTTTAGGTTCAAACTTTGGAAAACCACCTCTGGAATAGTGAACTTCTGAAAAAGTGAAAACTGAACTCTGGAATAGTGAACTTCTGAAAACTACAGTAAAGATTTTTGACGCAAAAATACTAGTCGATTGATTTATACAAGCTGATTTTAATTCAGAAAAACGTATAATAAGCCTTTTTAAGAACATACACGCATTTTCTACAGTTTTTTGGGTCAGATTTTTTTCTGTAATTATCATACAAAAAATCAGTATTCCATAATTCTTGTAAGCAGCTTTAAAAACAAGAACTTGATAGCAGAAAACACTATATGTTCATTTTCAAATATTCATATCATTTGACGCGATTCTCTTCAAATCAAGCTCATTTTTTTTCATTCGGAAGAGCGCATTTTTCATTACCGATTTCATTCTGAATAAAAGTGCATTCTGAATGAAATTAGTAGAGAAAAATGCGCTCTTCCAAAAAGCGTCAAAACAAGGAGAAGTCGAGTTGACGTAGAAAGTTTACACACAGTTGAACATAGCTACACATGTTTGAAATGCATAAAAGTTCAGAACTTAAAATCAAAATATTTCATGAAGTTTTAAGAATTTTTTCATAATTTCATGAATACAATCGGTAGAGAAAAATGCGCTCATTCGAATGAAAAAAAATAGCTTAATCGGAGTAACACTTTTTCTCTAACCATTTCATTCGTTCTGATCCCGAGACCAACTCCATTTGAAAAAGCGCCTTTCAAATAGTCGATATTGTTTCAAGATTCAGGTGGAAATTATTTTTCCGTAAAATGATGTGATTTTGAGTGGACCCTACGTATCAGATCCTCCTGATTCCAAAAATCACCGATGCTGAATCTTCAAAATTGAATCAGATAGCATCGGGTAAGTAAGGGTATACAGGTTCTCGGGTGAAACTTTTATGAAAAAATGCACCCGAAATATTTTTTTCGTTAAATGATGTCGCCGAGGTCATTTTTGTAATCAAGAGGATCTGATACGTAGGGTCTACTCAAAATCACATCTGTTAACGAAAACAAATTTTTAACGTAGAAAACCTCACCCCTATTTCTAGGGTTAAAGAAACTCGGTGTCCTGGTTTTCTTCACTTTTCTTTCTAGGGTGAAAAAACTCGGAGTCCGGATTTTTTCACTTTTCTTTCTAAGGGTCTAGGCAAAGTTAAAGAATGACTATAATTGTGAAAATGTATGCCACTGTCCTACATTTTGACAGTTTCCTTGTTTTATGCCACCAGCATACTTTTCAACTTTGATTACCTTTGAAAGTAGGTCAAATTAGCTCCAGAACGGGTATACGTACGCCTTTTGACGCCGAAATCCAATACACAACTTTTTAGACCCAAAAAACGACTCTCGGTACTCAAAGTAGAACGAGGACCGAAATTTCAGCCCCCCCCCCCCTCTAAGTTGCCTTCAAAATGTTGCTAATCAACTCAGCAACAGTCCAGACATGTTTTTTGACCCTGAAAGCCGCTCCTAGTACTGAAAGTAGTGCGGGTTGCGAAATTTCTGAAAGTTTACGTATCATACACAGTTGTAGTGATACCAAATTTACCGATATACGTATCAAAGAATTAATTGACAAGTTCAAACAAAACCATTTCAACAATCATGACATCACCAACTTCAATAATTACACCCTCAAAAAGCTACAACATCTTGACATTATCGATAAATCTTATCTCAAAACACTATTCCAGGTTTAGGTCCATCACCTGTTCTCTCAGCCCTCTCATATCACTATACACTCTCCCCCTCTCTTCACACATTATGTTTACAATCAGGCCTAGGTCAATTTTTGGCGCCTATTCACATATTGCCCATCCACCTCACATTCATTCACTTTGCTCAATTCTTACTGTTTTTTCTTTCTTTCTCTCCTTTATTTCTCTTTTCTTCCTTTCTGCTATAAGCCTAGGATTAGACAAAATTTGCGTTATTTTTATTTTGAATATTGCATAAATACTTGCTACTGACGAGACTCGGTACTCAGTATCCAATTGTCGTCTAGTTTAGAATCGAAACGACAAGCGCTTCACTTCCTTTCTTCCTTTATATTATTACAATTCATCACTTTTCACTATTTTCTAACTTTGATCTTCTTCTCAATATTCATCCAAGTTACCGAAGCTCCCGCCACTGGCGAAAACTCCTATGTATGTTTGGTAAAATCGAAGTAAAATCTTAACTTTAACGGGACCGGATAGATGTATCAAACGACACGACACAAAGAAATTGGCAAGAAATTGCGTCATGTAAGCAATTCTCGTTCTTACAGTTATAGAATGTAGTTTTTATGTCAATATGTGAGCGAAACTGAAAAATTCGAATACATCCCGACTATTCTATAATCTCATAATCTCACATGTTCCCAATAATAAATACCCAGTTTAGAAACAGAAAGTTAAGATCTCAATGATGCAGCTCCTGTTCACAAAAAAGGTGATTCAGACGACGATTTTCTTGATTTCTTCGCTTCTTCTCAATGATAAAACTTGTTATAACCACCGTTCAATCACATAAATTATATAGTATCCAAAAAAACAGCAACGACCTACACTCGTGAGAAAACATATAGTTTGAGCAGTTTCTCTCATTAAAGATAAACCAGCGCCAAAAGACGCCGATCCACGAAATTGGAAATTTTAACGAAAAGCACAGAACACAAATTGGATAGTTTTTTAGGCGTAAAATTTCGTTGATAAATTTTGCTTTATTGATACACGCTCGTGAATATTATGTTAGAAGTTAGAAAAAATGTATTGTGTAGACCTGCTATTTGTCAAACTCAAAAATTCAACAAGATCTTCAATTGATCATTTTATAGATCAAAAAACTATATTTTTGATTTTGTAAATTGATTATATACTGATGATATTCCTGATTTCGAGATCACGACCATCAACCTTTTGTATATTCTTACCTCCTTTTCTATTTCTATTCTTCTATTATTATGTTAACTTCTAACAATAATATCTCCAGAATTCCTAAATTCCGCTAGTGTATTAACCCAACCTCGATACGCGTGAAGTTAGATAGACGCCACCGCTTATGTCATTAAGAAAACACTCAACTCGCGCTGGCGGCAGCTTGGACTAGTGGATAGCGCGGTGGTGTGTCAGCGCGAAGGCAACTGGTTCGAGGAACAGAGCGGTACACTAATCTTCTACCGGTGGCATTAGGCCCGATTTAGGTTTAGGCCCGATTTAGGTTTAGGCCCGATTTAGGTTTAGGCCCGATTTAGGTTTAGGCCCGATTTAGGTTTAGGCCCGATTTAGGTTTAGGCCCGATTTAGGTTTAGGCCCGATTTAGGTTTAGGCCCGATTTAGGTTTAGGCCCGATTTAGGTTTAGGCCCGATTTAGGTTTAGGCCCGATTTAGGTTTAGGCCCGATTTAGGTTTAGGCCCGATTTAGGTTTAGGCCCGATTTAGGTTTAGGCCCGATTTAGGTTTAGGCCCGATTTAGGTTTAGGCCCGATTTAGGTTTAGGCCCGATTTAGGTTTAGGCCCGATTTAGGTTTAGGCCCGATTTAGGTTTAGGCCCGATTTAGGTTTAGGCCCGATTTAGGTTTAGGCCCGATTTAGGTTTAGGCCCGATTTAGGTTTAGGCCCGATTTAGGTTTAGGCCCGATTTAGGTTTAGGCCCGATTTAGGTTTAGGCCCGATTTAGGTTTAGGCCCGATTTAGGTTTAGGCCCGATTTAGGTTTAGGCCCGATTTAGGTTTAGGCCCGATTTAGGTTTAGGCCCGATTTAGGTTTAGGCCCGATTTAGGTTTAGGCCCGATTTAGGTTTAGGCCCGATTTAGGTTTAGGCCCGATTTAGGTTTAGGCCCGATTTAGGTTTAGGCCCGATTTAGGTTTAGGCCCGATTTAGGTTTAGGCCCGATTTAGGTTTAGGCCCGATTTAGGTTTAGGCCCGATTTAGGTTTAGGCCCGATTTAGGTTTAGGCCCGATTTAGGTTTAGGCCCGATTTAGGTTTAGGCCCGATTTAGGTTTAGGCCCGATTTAGGTTTAGGCCCGATTTAGGTTTAGGCCCGATTTAGGTTTAGGCCCGATTTAGGTTTAGGCCCGATTTAGGTTTAGGCCCGATTTAGGTTTAGGCCCGATTTAGGTTTAGGCCCGATTTAGGTTTAGGCCCGATTTAGGTTTAGGCCCGATTTAGGTTTAGGCCCGATTTAGGTTTAGGCCCGATTTAGGTTTAGGCCCGATTTAGGTTTAGGCCCGATTTAGGTTTAGGCCCGATTTAGGTTTAGGCCCGATTTAGGTTTAGGCCCGATTTAGGTTTAGGCCCGATTTAGGTTTAGGCCCGATTTAGGTTTAGGCCCGATTTAGGTTTAGGCCCGATTTAGGTTTAGGCCCGATTTAGGTTTAGGCCCGATTTAGGTTTAGGCCCGATTTAGGTTTAGGCCCGATTTAGGTTTAGGCCCGATTTAGGTTTAGGCCCGATTTAGGTTTAGGCCCGATTTAGGTTTAGGCCCGATTTAGGTTTAGGCCCGATTTAGGTTTAGGCCCGATTTAGGTTTAGGCCCGATTTAGGTTTAGGCCCGATTTAGGTTTAGGCCCGATTTAGGTTTAGGCCCGATTTAGGTTTAGGCCCGATTTAGGTTTAGGCCCGATTTAGGTTTAGGCCCGATTTAGGTTTAGGCCCGATTTAGGTTTAGGCCCGATTTAGGTTTAGGCCCGATTTAGGTTTAGGCCCGATTTAGGTTTAGGCCCGATTTAGGTTTAGGCCCGATTTAGGTTTAGGCCCGATTTAGGTTTAGGCCCGATTTAGGTTTAGGCCCGATTTAGGTTTAGGCCCGATTTAGGTTTAGGCCCGATTTAGGTTTAGGCCCGATTTAGGTTTAGGCCCGATTTAGGTTTAGGCCCGATTTAGGTTTAGGCCCGATTTAGGTTTAGGCCCGATTTAGGTTTAGGCCCGATTTAGGTTTAGGCCCGATTTAGGTTTAGGCCCGATTTAGGTTTAGGCCCGATTTAGGTTTAGGCCCGATTTAGGTTTAGGCCCGATTTAGGTTTAGGCCCGATTTAGGTTTAGGCCCGATTTAGGTTTAGGCCCGATTTAGGTTTAGGCCCGATTTAGGTTTAGGCCCGATTTAGGTTTAGGCCCGATTTAGGTTTAGGCCCGATTTAGGTTTAGGCCCGATTTAGGTTTAGGCCCGATTTAGGTTTAGGCCCGATTTAGGTTTAGGCCCGATTTAGGTTTAGGCCCGATTTAGGTTTAGGCCCGATTTAGGTTTAGGCCCGATTTAGGTTTAGGCCCGATTTAGGTTTAGGCCCGATTTAGGTTTAGGCCCGATTTAGGTTTAGGCCCGATTTAGGTTTAGGCCCGATTTAGGTTTAGGCCCGATTTAGGTTTAGGCCCGATTTAGGTTTAGGCCCGATTTAGGTTTAGGCCCGATTTAGGTTTAGGCCCGATTTAGGTTTAGGCCCGATTTAGGTTTAGGCCCGATTTAGGTTTAGGCCCGATTTAGGTTTAGGCCCGATTTAGGTTTAGGCCCGATTTAGGTTTAGGCCCGATTTAGGTTTAGGCCCGATTTAGGTTTAGGCCCGATTTAGGTTTAGGCCCGATTTAGGTTTAGGCCCGATTTAGGTTTAGGCCCGATTTAGGTTTAGGCCCGATTTAGGTTTAGGCCCGATTTAGGTTTAGGCCCGATTTAGGTTTAGGCCCGATTTAGGTTTAGGCCCGATTTAGGTTTAGGCCCGATTTAGGTTTAGGCCCGATTTAGGTTTAGGCCCGATTTAGGTTTAGGCCCGATTTAGGTTTAGGCCCGATTTAGGTTTAGGCCCGATTTAGGTTTAGGCCCGATTTAGGTTTAGGCCCGATTTAGGTTTAGGCCCGATTTAGGTTTAGGCCCGATTTAGGTTTAGGCCCGATTTAGGTTTAGGCCCGATTTAGGTTTAGGCCCGATTTAGGTTTAGGCCCGATTTAGGTTTAGGCCCGATTTAGGTTTAGGCCCGATTTAGGTTTAGGCCCGATTTAGGTTTAGGCCCGATTTAGGTTTAGGCCCGATTTAGGTTTAGGCCCGATTTAGGTTTAGGTTTAGGTTTAGGTTTAGGTTTAGGTTTAGGTTTAGGTTTAGGTTTAGGTTTAGGTTTAGGTTTAGGTTTAGGTTTAGGTTTAGGTTTAGGTTTAGGTTTAGGTTTAGGTTTAGGTTTAGGTTTAGGTTTAGGTTTAGGTTTAGGTTTAGGTTTAGGTTTAGGTTTAGGTTTAGGTTTAGGTTTAGGTTTAGGTTTAGGTTTAGGTTTAGGTTTAGGTTTAGGTTTAGGTTTAGGTTTAGGTTTAGGTTTAGGTTTAGGTTTAGGTTTAGGTTTAGGTTTAGGTTTAGGTTTAGGTTTAGGTTTAGGTTTAGGTTTAGGTTTAGGTTTAGGTTTAGGTTTAGGTTTAGGTTTAGGTTTAGGTTTAGGTTTAGGTTTAGGTTTAGGTTTAGGTTTAGGTTTAGGTTTAGGTTTAGGTTTAGGTTTAGGTTTAGGTTTAGGTTTAGGTTTAGGTTTAGGTTTAGGTTTAGGTTTAGGTTTAGGTTTAGGTTTAGGTTTAGGTTTAGGTTTAGGTTTAGGTTTAGGTTTAGGTTTAGGTTTAGGTTTAGGTTTAGGTTTAGGTTTAGGTTTAGGTTTAGGTTTAGGTTTAGGTTTAGGTTTAGGTTTAGGTTTAGGTTTAGGTTTAGGTTTAGGTTTAGGTTTAGGTTTAGGTTTAGGTTTAGGTTTAGGTTTAGGTTTAGGTTTAGGTTTAGGTTTAGGTTTAGGTTTAGGTTTAGGTTTAGGTTTAGGTTTAGGTTTAGGTTTAGGTTTAGGTTTAGGTTTAGGTTTAGGTTTAGGTTTAGGTTTAGGTTTAGGTTTAGGTTTAGGTTTAGGTTTAGGTTTAGGTTTAGGTTTAGGTTTAGGTTTAGGTTTAGGTTTAGGTTTAGGTTTAGGTTTAGGTTTAGGTTTAGGTTTAGGTTTAGGTTTAGGTTTAGGTTTAGGTTTAGGTTTAGGTTTAGGTTTAGGTTTAGGTTTAGGTTTAGGTTTA